>ASPP01023971.1:0-10143 GCA_000512085.1 Reticulomyxa filosa
ACAGAAGGGATGAAAGAATCGATCCAGTGGAACTTGTAAACTTTGTATTTTCGAAAAGTTATCCCAAACAACCAACGCTGTCTCCTTTTCTTCATCGCTTGTTTCCTTTGCAAATGACTTGCCAAGCCAATCATGACGAAATTGTCAACACGACCAAAATTGTCATTGAAAAGCATTGGAAGGATATCCCACAGGAACACACGTTCGCAATAGAATTCAAACACCGCTCAAATAGTAGTTTGAACCGAGAGCAACTGGTCAAAGATCTGGCTTCTTGCGTCCCTAATGGACACAAGGTTTACCTAAAAAAACCTGATGTGGTCCTCTTGTTGCAAGTGTTTCGCGATGTTGCTGGCGTCTCCGTTATCAAAGATGGAAACTTTCATCGCTATCACAAATACAACGCCAGTGCTTAAACATTCTTTTTTGTATTTTTGCTATTATTGGTGGCTTTTTATTACTCCATACTCTTTTTTTCTCTTTTAATAGTAAAAGTTGTTCACTTGTGGCCATCTTGAGCTTAAACAACAGCCTTTTCAAATATTGACCTTCAAATTAAAAAGGGTTCTCACGACAGTTCTTTTTTAACATTGTCCATTTTGATTCTAAAAGAAGTACTTACAGAAAAATCAAATTTTAAATTTTTTTTTAAATTTTCAAATGTTTTGAAAATAATTAATCAATGAAACTTACAGCACACCCTGGCCAAATCAAAAACCCAGACTACTTTCCAAAAAAAAAAAAAAGAAAAAAAAAATTATGGTTTATAATTACAGACACATTCATCCCATAAAGCGAGGCCAGCATCATCATCTTGTTTCCAAAATTCAATGGCTTGGGTAACATTGTACCCTTTATCACAACATGGCACAACTCTGTAAGAGCTTTGATCGAACAATGCAGGTCCCATATCGCTATACACGTCATTTTCATTTTTCGTTTTGGCACTATCGATAATTTGCAAAATCTGTTGATATTCCGGAAGCGAGGTGTTGAGCTCCACACTTTCGGCAGGGTCCCACTCGATGTTGTACAACAGAGGTGGGTCATGACGAATAGGAGGCTCCATGCCAAAGCCAGGACGAGTGATATAATGGGCCTTGTAGCCTTTGTAGCGAACAGCATAGAGCAAGTGGTCTCTCCAGTAGTACACATATTGTCTGGGATCGTTGGTGGAGTTGGAGCACTGCGACGGGTTCAGAAGGTGCGACAACACAGAAACTCCATCATACGTGCGATCTGTGGGCAATGAAAAGTTCAGCCACTCTGCCAACGTCGGTAGAATGTCCATATTGGTAATGGGAGACATGCAAAGCGACTTCGGCGGAATCTGTGCAGGATACCACATTATGGCCGGCACATGGATCCCACCTTCCCAAGTACTCCCTTTTCCACCTCGAAACGGAGCATTTGAACCACCATCAAACGTGTACTATTTATTGATCAAATATACACATATATATATATATATACATATATATTATATGTATATGTATATGTATATTACATATATATTATATACATACAGTGACTGTGGGATGAGGCATTCCACTGCTTGGATTGACCCAGGCACCATTGTCACTGCTGACGATGATTAAAGTGTTGTTGATCATGCCGAGCCTCTCCAGAGTGCTTATGACGAGACCGATGCTTGAGTCCATTTCTTGCACAGAGTCGCCGTAGAGCCCTCGCCGACTGCGGTTGTTGTAGCCTGGGGAGACAAACAAGGGCACATGTGGCTGTTCGTACGCCATGTACAGTAAGAACCTTCGATCCGAACTCGACATGTTCGTCAAAAACTCTATTACCTCATCGTTATAGCGAGGGGTCAGTGTGCTCAAGTTCACCGGTTGTTCTATTATAGCTTCGTCACGCATTAATGGGACCGGGGGGAAAACCTTTTTTTTTTTTTTTTTTTTGTGGTTTTGCACATGGCATTCCAAAAAAAAAAAAAAAAGTTTGCCCCAAAAACATGAAATGTTTTTGGGGTTGATAGTTGTGATCATCAAAAAAAAAAAAAAAAGACGAAACTAAGTCTTCAGGCTGTGGTCCGGGAAAGCCTTCTTCGTGTGAATAGGGCAATCCAAAGAATGAGTCAAAGCCTCGGTCGGTTGGGAGTGTATAGTTGTGTCCTAAATGCCACTTCCCAATGAGTTTGGTGAAATACCCTTTGTCTTTCAAAAAATTGGCAATGGTCATTTCTTTTGACGCCAACCCGCCAGGACTCGTCGGAACAAAAACTCGGTGAAAATTGTCCTTTTTTTTATTTTTTTATTTTTTTTTTTTTGCTACGTATACATTTCATAAATAAAAAGACTTTTTTTTATTTATTTATTTATGTGCAAAAAAAAAAAAAATGATAAATGACAAACTCTAGGATAGGAATGATTCGTGTAACATCCTATTCGAACAGGCAACCGACCCGTTAGGAGTGCACCACGACTGGCTGAACACAGTGCAGCGGTGGAATAAAATTGGGTCAACTTTAATCCTTCATATGCGAGACGGTCCATGTTTGGTGTTTGGATCGTCACTGAACCAAATGCACCAATGTCGTTGTATCCTAGATCGTCTGCCTACAATACAATTGCCCGTTTATTTTATTTGTAATTATCATTATATAATATATGTATATTTTTTTGGTTCTTTGTTTGTGCGGCTGGTGGACACAGAACAAGCTCAATAAAAGGCCTCACCATAAAGATGATAATATTTGGCTGGGAAGAACTTGATACGACATTTTTCCCAAGTAGGGATATCAATAAGAGCAAGAGGCGGACTTCCATCTTCATAAAATGGAAGGGTAAGTTTTATAAAAAACAACGCTAGTTTTGTTGTTTTCAATTTTACTTATTTATTTTTAATATGTTTTTAACTTTCTTTCGATTTTTTACTTCGGAATTACTCAAATATTTTTTGGATATGTCAAACATCAAAATGAACACAAATTTTGTTTGTCGAAATATTCAACCACTGATCATTAAATATATGCCTAAATCCTTTTGATACAGTTTTATGTTATCGACTATATTTAAACAAAAATGTGTGCATGGTTTCTGACTCAAATAATTTGGCTGAGTTTTTTTCTACAAAACTCTCGAACGACAATTTTTCGTTTGTAAAGGGGATCACATATATGCAAAAAAAATTCAGGATGTTGCAAACACCGACCACCAAAGTGTGGCAGTCTTTGCATCAAACAATGAAAC
The DNA here is from genome assembly GCA_000512085.1 of Reticulomyxa filosa. Taxonomy (NCBI): domain Eukaryota; phylum Foraminifera; family Reticulomyxidae; genus Reticulomyxa; species Reticulomyxa filosa. The sequence continues at coordinate 3,210 of ASPP01023971.1, forward strand.
ATGTATTTAGTGATCAAAACTTAGAACTACCAGACAACGTTTGGCAAAGTCTTCGGCAACACATTCATGTTAACCAAGGCAAATGGTTTATGCGTTTGTCCTTGTCAAAAAAAAATTCTTGAAGAGAAAGAGTTTTCGATCCTTGCACAACTCAATCTCTTTTTTTTGCTTGTTTTGTTTCTATTTGTGTTCAGCTCGAGTTTGAGTTTGTTGCAAATGAGTACTTTGAAATTCCCAACTCCACCAATTCTGGTAGTAGCAATAAAGATCTGCGGAAGTGCATTCGCAATAACAAGCACGAAAATGTGTGGCGCACTATAGGATTGCATCCTATTGTATGTTTTGAGGATGATATATCGTGGAGATTTAATCCAACATATCGTGTTTCCTTTCAATTTCACAAAGCAAGTGACACTCCAAAAGAAAAAGCAGCAACGAGAAGCTTTCACACAGGGAATTTCATTCCCTCTGCGTCTCACAGCGACAAAGACGATAACAACAACGAAACGGATAAAACGACAACACCTCACAAAACGCAAAAACAGTATTCCATTGCTTTTGGAGTTCTATCAGGAGAAATGGGTATATCCCAAATAAATAAAGTCATTCACGCACAACAAAATTGGAGTGTTGAACATCCGCATGGCTATGGTTTTGAGTTCTCCGGATACAAAACTGTTGAAGATGAAAATATAGCTGAGTCAAGGGAAAGTAACTCCATCAATAAAAACGCTAAGAATGAATCTCGAAACAATCAGCACAATTTGGCTACCTTTAGCGAGGGCGATGAAGTTACAATCCAGGTTAATATGAGACGAAGAGAGTTACGTTTGAAGTCAATGGCATCAGAACCAACACCACCATCTCCCAATTACAGAAAATTGTTCAGTTTGCTGTCTCCACTGACGTTGCAAACACTGAAATTTTTATTACATAATATTTTATTTTTTCATTAAAAATTAAACGCAACTGCAAAACATTCATAAATAATTTATTAAAACTTTTACTCCAATTTTTAGCTAAATGTTTGCAAAGTACAAAAACTCTTTTTAATAGTTCAATGAACAAATTACACCCTTTTATTTTATTTTGCACTTCGGAAAATCGCTACTTTTAACAATTGCACCTTTGTTAACTGTTCTACAACAAGCCAAAAAAAACTTTTAATGGGAGAAAAAATAATGTGCGTTGAGCAAAAATACACAAAATTCAGTACAATGAAACACCGACCATTTTTGGTCTTTTACTTTAATTTTTTTTCTTCATGTACTTGTTCTGACCGATTTTTCATCATAAAAAAAGAAAAAAAAAAAGGTAATCACAAAACTATTTTTAGGCTTTAGCAATTTTTTTAATTAAAAGTGGCAACGTTTTCATTTTCTGTTTTCGCAACAAAACATTCAATCGCATTTTGTGCAAAATAATCATAAAAAAAGATAACATAAAATTTGGCGTGTATTGTTTTACTTTATTGACAAAACTTAGTGCTTTTTTTAAATTTATTAAAAACACCCAAGCGGTATTTCGCAGCAGAAAGTTTTCCCTTCAGCTGTGACACGTCAAGAGACCGCGATTAATAATTCTTAAAACAACCATTGTTTTCACTTTTTGGTCTGATTTGTCATATCAAATCAATAAATAAATGAAAAACTTTGCTCGTTGTTTGAACTTTAAAGCATTTTTCAGATTAGTCATTCCCTTTTTTAAACACGAAACTAAAATTTTCCAAAACTGTTTTTGAAAATTACATCGATCTGACATCATCACTTTTTTTTTGCAGAGTCAATATGTAATTAGGATATTTGTTTGCAAAGTTATACGACCCGTAATTAAATTTTTTGAGGGGGGAGTAGTTAGTAATGCAACAAAAATATCTTCAAAATAATATCCGCCGAATGTGTTTAAACGTATAATCTTCTGGCTTTAGAAAGGAGAGAAAAAAAAAAAGAAAATTTTTTTTTGGAAGTCATTATCACTCCTTGCACATTGAAGGATGGTAACAGAAATAAAAAAGGAAAGGAAAAAAAACCTGGCAAAAACTGTTAACTACTGATTTTTTTTCCCCTGAGTACACAATTTGTTCATTTTTTTTTATATTAAAAAAAGAGCAAGAATATGTCAATCGAAAAAAGTTATGAGTCACTTATGATTGTTTGTTAAGTCAAACTTGGATTGAAACACAGCAACTTGTCCAACCAAAAAAAACAACGATAATAACAAAATTTTGTATTTTGATTGTTTGAGACACAATAACAATTGACTAAATTATGACACAGATGTATACACACTTAATAGCAATAGTGGCAATATTGTGCAGTTTAAAAAAAAAACAGAGCCACAAACAAATTTCGAGCCAATGCGAAAACAACTATTGAAATATGATTTGGGGTGGGACAATAGTGTTGGAACAATTGGGTATGTGTTCGAATTTTGATCAAGCGAATCAACACAGCGTCCAAATATTGCAAAGCCTGCCTCGTTATGGTGAAGAGACGTCGATTCGCTACGGAGAAGCGAACTGGAAGGCGACAACGTATGCCATCGGACTGGGAAGCACGTCTGTGGTGTTTTTGGTATTGGCAGTGATAGGCATCGTTGTTTGTCCCTTTTGGTGTGCATGTCGCAGCTGCGCGTGCTGCAGCTCCAGTTGCAAGCCAAAAGCCTTAGAAACGGAGCCTCCATGTTTCCACAAATGGGGGCCTTACGTATTCGTTCTCATCCTAAGCACTTTGATGGTAGTTTTCACAAGCGTCGCCTATGACTCCAACAAAAATTTTTCCTATGGCGTTGTCAATCACCACGATGGCATGCTACAAATCATCGCTGAGCTACTCGACGACTTGGAGTATTTTGTCAACTTCACGGTTTTAGATCCTTTGCTTTTTATCAAGTTTTAAAAAAAAAAAAAATCCCTTTTTACAACAAAAAATAAAACAATAACTAATAACTGAGAACCAATAACTAATAACTGTAAGTAATAATAAATATACTAACTATTATTAGTTTTTATTATAGTTATTACTTTAAAAGATGTGTTTGAAACGTGGGGGAAAAAAAGGGGGTACACAATTGTTGCGACGAATAACGTGAGCGATACCTTAAAAGGGTCAAAGTCGATAATAAATGGTACGGATGCAATTGTGACAAGGTTGGGAAATTTGTCCGAGGAATGGACGAATTACACACTGAACTTGACGAGTGACAAGGGTAACACGTACACGTTTACTTGTGGCGTGTGCAACAAATTTTCAGGCGCCGCTGCAGCCACTCACGAGCAGATCCAAAACGAAACCGACCCACTTCTGTCATCTTTGAACAATACCGCGAACTCCATTCAAAAGACACTTGTGTCTGCCAACGGGTCTATAATCTCCACCGTGTCCGGTGTGGTCACTGACATGGAAAGCATCAACAAAAAGGTCCATCACACTGACAATCTCTACACAACCACTTACCGTTCTCAAGTGCAAACGTATAACCAGAAAAGAGAAATTGCTTATATCATTTTATTTATCATTCCATTGGTGCCTATCATCTTTGTTCTCCTAGGAGGGTGGACACGTAAAAGTGTTTACTTCACTATGTATGCAAAAAAAAAAATCTTTTTTTAAAATTTTTGCATACTGTGCTTGAGAGGCTATGTGTATGATTGTCAGCGCTTATTCGATTATGTGGTTATCTTACGTTATTATGTTTATTATGCTGGGTTTGCATGTCCCCATCAATTTATTCCTATTGGATTCGTGTCGTTACATGGTTGGTTTTTAAACTTAAAAATTTGTGGTCATCCCTTTTTTTTTTTTTTTTTTTGATATCGATATCGAACATGTACGAAATGTTTTTTTTTTTGGTGCTGGTTAGGACGAACATGATAAAATGTGTCCAAGATTTTGAAAGGTCCACAAGGACATCTCTTGCAAGTATGTTTGGACAACGACAGTATAGCAAAGTCTTTTGGGGTAGAAGAGCAGCTGAAATTTGTAAACATATCGTATCCCAACTTTACTGGTGCAGATATTGCCAACGCTTTTCAATTCAACTCGTTGATCAATTTCAGTAACAGTATTGATAACACGAGTTTTTCTTCATTTGACGGTATTGTTAACAAAGGGTTGGCCTCTGCAAACGAGTTGGTGCATAACTGCAGCTGCGCTTATTACCTTGACGTATACACTAGAAACAATATTAGTAACCTCACAGTATGCGTACTTTTATTTCTTTTTTTTTTTTTAACTAATTATTTTTTATTTTATTTTTAGGCGTCACTGTATTATGACCCCAATGGAACGGCCGAAGAACAAGCAAAGTATTATGCACTGACAAATGTGACAGAAACTACGATAGATATGATCAGTGCAGAAAAAAATGGACGTGCAGCGATTAATCGCACACTCTTGAAGCTGAAACATCAAACTGAGAGCGTGCTCAATATGACCAATGCCCTAAAGGGTGACGCTACAAACTTTTCTGATGGCATCAAAAGCTGCAAGCACGTTTTGTACCCCTTGGTTGACAAAGCCGAGTGGATAATCGAACACGGACAGTGCGGTTTTATTGGAAAGGCTTATTTTGGAATGAAAACTGAAACCTGCGAAACCATTGTGTAATTGAAGCAATGTTTTCTAATTTTTATTTCATTTTTTACTTTATTTTATAAACAAATTCACATTCAGTTTTTTTTAATCAAAAAAGCCCCTTCCTGGAACTTGTTTTTTTTTGCTGTTGGCTTTTTTTTTTTTGTAATAGGCCCTCGCTGTCTTCAATGGTTTTGTCAATGTTTCTGATTGGACTCTTTTCACTTGTAAGTTGTTGCTGCACTATCAAAATGGTGCGACGCATCAACCCACTACTGGATCAAAGTGCAGCGAAACAAAACCAAGTCATTGTTATCAATGCTACAAAGCCACAATACGGTCACGCTTTATATATTCGTGAATCTTAAAGATTCATTAAAAAAGCGTATAGTTGGGAAGGAATATTGAAAACATTTTATAAAGGTACAGAAAAGTTTAAAACTAAGTTCGAATAATTAAAAATGGCATGCAATAAACAACGAAACGCTTTGCCATTTGGGAACTGTTTTGTTTGGATTGTACTCTGCAAATCTTTTTGATTAAGTGTAATGGGCATTGAGTGTAAGGACCATACTACAATCATAAGCCCAATTTTTGTTTTGTTTTGTTTTTTCATTGTAATGTACTTTTAATTTTTTTGGTCTTGTTAGAAAGGGAGTTGTTGTCGTTTTATTTATTTAAAAAAGACTTGCAAAAGTAAATAATGTACACCAGTTTCATTTGAATAAAATAACTCAATTGCATATATCCACAAGTAAAATTAAGAACTATTCACATTAAATAAAATAAATGTTATAAAAATATGAAGAACGATGAAATAAAAAATCAAAATGATATTTAAAAAGCACAAAATTTGTAATATTTTTCATTGAGGAAATCTATTTTCTTTGTAAAATGCTGTTTTACATGTCATTCTTTTCTTGTTCTACTTGAAACACCTAATTCATATAGTTTCAAAGTTCAAATCAAGTATTAAATCGTGTATAAAAATATAATTAAGTCTTTTTTGTAAATTTAGCATGTTTCATGCATAATGCAACAACAGCGTTATAAATAAGACATTGTCTGTAGTTTCTTTTTTGTGACTTTTTGCAAATCTTTACAACAGCCGAAATTTCCAGAAAGTGCGTGTATCACACATTTAAAAACAACTGTATTTTTGACTATGGAAACCACTTTTGTAAAAATTGCACTTTAACAACACATTTTATTTTTTTCCAAATAGCAAACAACAAAAATTGTATTCGAGATATGCACATCCAAAAGCTTGCATCTACTCAATAGGAGAAAAAATTGACATTGATAACAAAAGTGTAAGTCCATTACTATTTTAAAAAAAAGTATAAATTTCAGAGCGACTTATACGCTTTCAAAAAAAAAAAGGGCTCGTAATGTATAAAGAGACTTAAGAAGAGCACAAGCAGCAACGGCGAAAGAAGTGCGTGACATTGGAAAAGAACAAACGAAAGCAAAAAGACAAAGAAAGAACAAAGTTATGTGCTTGCGTGCGACAAAACCACGGATGCGTGTGATCGTCACAACAGCAATACGAGCCAAAGCACGTGCACCAGCCGATGACATAAACATCAAACCAACTGGAAACGGCGAGCAAAGAAAAGATGATCGCCGCGGCCAGTTGCCCTTTGTCTTCGAGATGCTTGGGCTTGCAAATGATTATCAATCCCCAAATGGAGCCACCAAAAAAAACGAGTGCCGACAAAATGGCCAGCGCTACGTAGCAATTGGCTCCATGATTGCGCAAGCAGCCATTCAGACTCTGGCAACACCTCTGAACTTTGGAGTCACCCTCGTTGCACTTGAGGCACACAGTGCAAAGATTGAACCCAAACAATACCAATGGGAACACGGTGAAAATAATGGCAGCCACTAAAAACGCAACGAGCATTTGCAATAGCGGTGAAGGGAAATCATCGCGATAACACCCATTGTTCACTGTCGTCGCCGTGGAGTTACCGTAATTGTTATATTGGTTATTCACCAATTGTCTGTTTGTTTTCGAAAATTGGAACACTTGCAGCAACCAATACAAACATCCCATCGACGCCAAAATATTGTAAAACAATATGTATACTCCTAATGCCGGGTAACATCTTGTCACTGCGTATAAGGCTATCACATATAATGACACCAACACAATCGTCGTCCAGCCGTATACTGTATAGTCTTTGTGCCATGACGCCACTAGTATACTGGAGTCACATGAAAATTTGTTGTCTATTTTTTTTTTTTTTTTTAGAGGTATGCGTATACGTATACGTTATAGTACATATACAACTTGAAGAAATATACATAAGTGTATACGTATACGTTATAAAAAGTTTTCAAGAAAAAAAGAGCGC
>ASPP01023975.1:0-18272 GCA_000512085.1 Reticulomyxa filosa
TTCATAATGCACATCATGTGGAAATTAAAACAAAATGTCAACTTGCCATTGTTCAGGAAACAAATCCGCAAAATTTTATTGCTTACATTTTTCAAATTACTTTCTTTTATTTTTTTTCTCCATAAACGGCAATGACACATAACAAAAATATACATATTTCCTATTCTTCAACTTGAATCGCAATATGTTTTTTTTCCCCTTTTTCGTTAGTGATTCTGTGATTGAATTCATTTATGTGGTTTACCCACCCACTTGCAATGGATCAGATTACTTTCTTTTATCTTGTTCAATAGCTCATAATGCACAGTAGAATGCAAAGTAAAGTTGACACCTAAAACGGCACCTTATAGAAATGATTGATTTTCTACATGAAAAAACAACATTCAGATCTAATTTTTTTAAAAAAATATCTACAATCGTGTAATTTTTAAATATCATTTTTAATTTAGTTTTTATTACATCTTTCCCAATTGTTTAAAAAATTTGAATATTTTATTCATTTTTTGAAAATTTTCGAGAAAAAATTGACAATTGTGCCTACGTCGTAACCATGAAACTTGCCAACTTTTTTTAAGCATTTTCAGAAAGTTCTCAATGCATAGATATTTGTAAAAAAAAAGATTATTGTTCTACGTTGCGTAGTTTTTGAGAAAACTCAATTTTTTATTAGCAAAAAAATTTTTTTTTGCAGAATTTAATGCTATTTTGCAAAGTTTGTACATTGTGAAGGTATGATGGTTTTTGACTACTGTTTGCTTTGTCTTTACTTATTATTGGTTTTTTGATTTTTTTTTGTCTAATGCCAATTAAATTAAGTTAATTCAAAACAATAGAATTGAAATTTTTTTTGTAGTAAGATTGTTTTTAATGAAAATTACCATTTATTTACATTGTGTAATGCTTGTATTTTCTTTGGCATTGATTTTGTTAATTTTATACATATTTCTTTGTCATTTTTTTTCCATTTTAATTTAAATTATTTCCGGAATTCTTCTTTTGATCCGAATGGCCCATTTTTGAATATTTTCGTTTTCACTATCCACCACATATTTTCGATTTTGTTCAGGTCTGGAGAATTTGAGTAAAATTCAATACTTTGATAGCGTTTGTTCAAACTATTTTTTGCTATAATTTCTGTGTAGCTTGTGGCATTATTTTGCCGAAACATTTAATTTTCATTATCTTCTAAACCCCAATTAATACTTTTGATCATTTCATCAATAAAATTTCTTTGTAAACATATACATTGACACATCAATTAATGTTACATAGGTCTTAACACTACAAAGCAAAACCACACGATTATGCTTCCACTATCGATTTGATATTTTTATAATGAACGTCAGCTTCGGTTTACGCACACATTCATGACTTACACAAAATTGTTTTGCAACTTTGCGCAAACTCCAGCACTGACACAATATTGAAATAATTATGAAAGATTTAATAAAAAACTAAATTAAAAATGATATTTAAAAAGTACACGATTTGTAGATATTTTTTTTTTAAATTAGGTATGAATGTTGTTTTTTCATGTAGAAAATCAATCATTTCTATAAGGTGCCGTTTTAGGTGTCAACTTTACTTTGTATTCTATTGTATATCCTTGTGTCATTAAAGCGTTTGCTGTTCTCATAGAAAAACAAAACAGTTTAGAGAAAATAGACATTCTTCATCTTTAGATCCACTTCTCAACATTTTATTTTTAATTTTCGGAATAAAAGCAATATGTCATATCAAACAAACCAATCTAGTGTGCCATTTTTCAAATTGATTTGAAATATTTAAAGCAAGGCCTTTCACAAAGCTAAAAATAAAACTACCAAAAGACAACGGAAAAAAAAACAAAAAAAAAAGGCCAAGCAAACTTCTACTACTTTATATCTAAGTTCTTCTTCAAATATTTCAATATCTTCTGATTATATTTATTTGTTGCTACATCCTTCAATAATAAACATATATTTAATATTTTTTGATTGCGTTTATCTAATTATTCAGAAAAGCAATATTTTTTGAATATTGAACATAAGTGAATGCTTTCATTTTTGTTATTTAGTTTTATTTTTCATAGTTGTTCGATTCTTGTAAAATCAATTGCTGTCTTAAATTGAAATATTATGCATTTTTCGCTTGCTTTTGAAAATTTGTGCTTTCAATTTCTTTGCAAATACTTTGTCTTTAATTCAGATAAATTTAAAAATTGATTTCTGTGATACTAATTCTTTTCCATTTACATTCGTAAATACCGATTTATGACTTGTACTTACATAATTAATATTTAGTACTTTTTTGCTTTTCTTAAATACATTTTCATTATTCAATTAATATTCATCTTTATTTTCAGATTGTAATGTAATAATATACAAATTTTTTATTAAATTTGATTTTTGCTTCTTGTTAGATTATAATCTTTTGTTTTCAAATTGTCATAATATGTATTTCTTTATCTTTTTAAGTTAAAATATAGACTGAGCAACAAGCAAGCTCCTGAAGAAAAAAAAGTATTAGTAAACATATGACTCTAATGTTCATGAAACGCTGTCTCGTTATTTTGTTTAAAGCTTTTTATTGTTTGAGAAGGAAGGAGCTTGGTTTGACAAAACTGCACATTTTGTCTAAACTTGAAAGACTTTTTATCAATTGCAAATTTTTAAATAACAACTGTTGAATTTAAATCTGATCAAACAAGACCTTTGAATAGTCTCAAATAATTCAATGTTTTTTTTTAGTGGAAGGAACAGAAAAACCACTAGTTTGCACTTTACCTGAAGAGAATTCAAACTCATTTTGTGGCTAATAGTCTCAAGACACGAGTTAATATTCTTTTATTCAAAACCAAATAAATTTCATAAAGAAGTGTACACACACAGGAAAGACGACATAAAAAACATACATAAAACGGCTTTAAAAATCACAACAAAAAAACAATTATCGAAAAAGACTTCGTTTATTCCCAGAGGAGTGTTTGACAAGAACAGAAATTTTTTCTTGAAAAGCAGTCAGTTCAGTGTTAATACTCCAAATGCGTCTCTTGCAAGATTTCATATCTCTTGTGGTGTGGATTTCCGACTCCAAAGAGTTCAGCTTAGCTTTTAATTGATCAAAGATTTGGAAAAGTACATCTGATTTCTATTCAAAACAAACAAAATGACCTTAATTAAAAAAAAAACAATCCAAAAAGAAAATTACACAAAACTTGAAATAATGAATTATTTTGTTTGATGATATCTGCCAAAGCAGCATAGGTTTTTGCCATGGCATTATATTCATTTTGCAACGTTTCCAATTGCGTGATTTCCAACATACCAGAATGGCTTTGCTGATTGCTGTTGTTGCTACTTTTGTTAACATCATTATGGAATTGGGTTGAAATGGACACTGGCAAATCCGATTTTTTAATGCCAATATTTAAAAACGTAAGTTTTTGAAAGGAAGAATAATCGCGGAATTCATTGTCGTCATTTAATTCGTCATTCGATTGATAATACGTCTGCCAAAGCTGCTTTAGCTTGATCAACGACCTGACCCATATTTCGCACTGTATTTTAGACTGGGCGACTAAATCCAAGGATTCGGGTGCACCTTTTTTCGGCGAGCAAAGATAGAGAATGCTAAATGAGCCACTCTCCAAATTTTTGCGAGGCTTTTTCAAAAATGCCTCCGTAGTTTGTCCTCGCACAATCGACACGATATGTTTCATATGTACGTTCGTCTCCTTCAACGATTTGTTCTTCGAGTACCATTGAATCCGCAAATTGTCTTGTGACAATTCCACATATTTAAAATGAGGAAATCCATGTCGTCGAGGCCATTTAAGCTTTTATTTTCATTTTTTTAAAAAAAAAAAAAAAAAGTAAATAAATATGTATATGTATATGTGTTTATTTTATTTGTCAATATTACCATAGCCGCTCCTTTATGTAGTTCTTCAATCCCATTTACGTACAATTCACTTTCATTGTCAATGGCATTGGCAATTTCAGACTGATCGTTTTCCCAATCCAACTTGATTGCCCCTTCGCTGTGCACTCGACGGTTTGGTATTTCATTCTTTTTGTCGCTTTTTTTCTCAGTCAAATCGGTCGATTCGTCGTCTATTTCTATCGCACCTTCCGCTCCTCCTGCTCTCCCTTCTCTCTCTGCTTCCGCTTCTGCCTCTGCTTCTGCTTCTGTTTCTACTTTTGTAATTTGTGCTCTCTTTTCAACCGGTTTGTTCTTTGACTTGCCATTGGTGTCATACTTATTATTATTGTTGTTGTTATCGTTGTTGTTGTTATCGTTGTTGTTTTTATTGTTATTGTTATTGCTATTGTTGTTATTATTGTCATCGTCGAATTGCTCGAGACTCTCTCCAAACTGTTCGAACAAGGACAGGGAATGCGACGCTTCGCGGCCGATCGGCTTCACCGGGATGCTCTGAGGGGAGTCTCTCACGCGGTCCAAGGATACGCTCGAGTCCACATTTGACAACAGATTACCCTTCCATTTCTTCTCTTCCACGCCGTCTTTGCTCTGCCAAACGCCACTTGATATCGGTACCAATGCCGCTAATGCTGATATTGTTGTTGTTGTTGCCGTAGTCGTTAATGTTGCTGTTGTTGGTGTTGGTGTCAATGCTGTTGTTGCTGTCCCTGTCTTTGCATCTTTTCCATTGTTGTTGCTAATGGTTGTCTTTGTCATGTTTTTTTTTTTGTTTGTCAATCATTTATACGTATACGTATTGTTATTGTATACTCTTTCAAATTTGTTTGCATATGCTGCTACATTTTTACAACGTTACGGCAAAACATAATAATAATAATAATAAATTTACATACGTCCGCAAAAAATGCCAACAGGTCTTCCATTGGATCGCCTTTGCTTTTTTCTTCTTTCTCCTTATCTTTCTTCCTTTCTGCGCCGCCTTTGGGTGATTGTGCTCTCTCTTCCTCTGTTCCTGCTGATGAATTGTTTCGTCGACGCTCTTGCTTTGAGACGCGTCTGTCTTTATTTGCCGCTCGTGGAGAAGGTAACATTTCCAAAGGCGTCTTTTATATTTCCTAATCTCTTGCTTCAAAGATTGATAATAAAGCCCCTACGTTGCTACTTGTTCCCGCCTTTTTGTACAGAATTTTTCTTGCAAAATTTTGAAAACAAATCCAAACACCACGTATCTGCGAAGAAAGATTAAGTCTAATCCTTTAAATCAGACTGGATGCCATAGGCAAATAAGCAAGTTGTGAATGTATTTACACAAGAAAGCAACGACAACTGTTATACACCAGTAATACACTTACTATTTTTTAAATTTGAGAAACACACCCGAACATATACAAAACATTTGCATTTCCTCCTGTTTATAAGGTAAGAAATTTACATCATTTTCTGTTGCTATGCTTGTTGGGACAAGAAATAAAGACAAAAATTATAATTCATAATTAAAATGTAAAAAAATATTGGTATAACATTTTAAATCTCTCAAAAAATAAAAAACAAATTTTAGGAAATAAACGATAAATAAAATGAGTCAAGAAGAGGAGTTCTCAAATAACGTTACATTGGTGTGCTACAGCGAAGACTTAGTGAACCAAAACGGAGAGCTACTCACCCAACCCACCACTTCAGCGGAAGCGTTTGGAACAAACAACGACAATAATGTTAACAAAGAAGAAAATCAGCTGCAACAAATATTGAACTCTATTTTGCCATTACTACCAATTGAAGGCAAAGAATATTGTTTCAGACAAGTAGAATTTTTGTTTGTTTGTCTTGTTTGAGACAACGCCAGAAACAAAAAAAGGCTGGACAAAACAGGTGTCATCAGCTGTCCCCACACGCAAAGATGTAACCCGATTACAACAAGATTGGAATGAAATGTTACAACTAAGGCAGGCAAGAGAGACTGGAATTTGTGCCATTCGGTAAGGTTCATCTTCAGTTTTTTTAAAATCAAGTCACCTTTGTACGAAAACCAGTCGCAAAACAATTAAAACAAAACACGTGGCAAAAAGGGAACAATTGAATAATCAAGCGCTTGACGAATTAATTCGACAATTGACAATCATAATGCCAGAACAAGGACTACTAGCTGTGAGAATTAAAAATGAAGCCAATATGACTGTTGACAGTTATCAAACATTATATCATAGCAGTATAGCTTATGGCATGAGAAAATGCATCAATACCGAAGATGAAACTTCAATTTGTCAAAATAAAGTAATGCAAGCCAGACAAAAAAAACAAACTTTGGTGAAACAAGTAAAATCTTTTTAAAAAAATATTTTAATTAATTGCAACTCAAAAAATAAACAAATAAAGATAGAAACTCTTCAAACAAAATCAACCGATCAGCAAAGGCACTTCAATGAATTGAAGCGCATTGATACAAAATATCAAAACGATGATATCGAGTACTTGAAGCAACAAAAACAAGCATTGGAGAGTTTTTTGACTGAATTTACAAAGTAAATAATCTTCTTGTGAACTGTTTTTTTTGTTGAAAACACGTATTTTTTTTAGATAAAGCCTGAACAATTCTAAAACTTTTGGGCTTAATTTAAATATTTTCGTTTTTTTCTAAACAAGCCATTGTCAAGAAATGCGCACTTCTCTAACTCCGTACAAAGAACACTGACAGGCTTGCTTAGAACGAATGTGCGACTGCTTATTAAATACGTTTCAACTGAAAACACAATTAAATTAAAAACAGAGAAAGTGTCTAAGAAAACTATTGAGAATAAATGAAATTGATAAGAAATGATCAAGTTCAAGCAAAAGAATTTCGAGGTTCGGTAGATGACGTTCAACTCTCAAACATGCTAAAATCTTGCTTAAAACGAAAAGGTATATAACAAATTGAAAGCGATTTGTGTGACAAACATATTTGCAATTATATCAAAAATACGAATATGCATTACCAATTAGTTGTTAATGGTTAATGTTGTACGGGAGAACACGTGGTCATAATATTACATAAAGATAATTTTTTAATTTGGAACTACGCGGCATGCAGTAGCGTGTTATTTTGTTACTTTTAAAAAAACAAAAATATTAAGAGGTATGGGCTTTGACAAGTCTTTCTCTCATAACATCAATTGTAGCTGTTCGAGCACTTCGTTGAGAGGCATAAAAGCCCATGGGGATAAAAGTCAAACACACAGATGCTCGCAATAACAGAGGGTATCGCTCTGTCATGTCACACATACAATTTGCACATTCACAAGCACGGATGGAAATAAGGTCACCGTATTGTCATATTTCAAAATACACTCAACTTGGAAGAAACAATGGAATAAACAAACTGTTTGCTGCACTCCAAAAAACCCATTTGGTATTTCGAAATTTTTTCATTTGTGCTGACATCTCTTCTTTGAACTCCTACAAAAGAATCATCGGGATAGTAAAGCTTATGAATACCCTTCGATTCCTTTTTTTGCAAGGCCCTAACTAGAGAACACTAGTGAGGAGGAAGGGAGAGGACAGAAAAAAGAAATCAAACTGCTGATTCTGTGTTAATTTTGATCACATCTTTGTTCCCTTTTCGAACTGTATGAAAAGAATCCTTTGATGCAAATACGATTGCCATGTGTTTCCCCCTTCAATTTCTAAAACTAAAGAACCCTTTTTTTGTTCGGTTGAACCATTCGCTCTTAAAAGTTACGTTTCAAATTGTGAAAACAATTCACAAAAACAATTATTATAATAATGAAACAAAGAAAAATATATTTCTATTTCAAAATAATAATCAATAAAAATTGGAATTAATACAATAGATTTCAAACACGTAAATCCTGTCACAAAACTTAATACATAAAAGAATTTTAAAAAATTTTACATTAAATTAACTTTCAAATTTCACAAAAAATTATCTAAAAAAAAGTTAGTATAAAACTAATTTTATATTTAAAAACTACAAAAATTGTAGTTAAACATTTATTTTTCATTGAGAAAATTAATTCTCTTCATAGACACCATTTAGGTATGGTTTTTTTTGCAACTTACTATAATTAGAAAATGCATTGCTTATATCAAAATGCAAGGCTCCAGGAGTTACTCTTTTTTTTTATATTGAAAAAATCAAATTGATATAATTTGAAAATAGCGGCAAATAAAGGTTTTACATTCTGCTCTGCTTTAAAAGTATCAGAAGAGAGAAATTATACTTGTCTTATTTTGCAATAGTGAAATTATGAACAAGGCCGCCAACAAAGCTGCTTCAACAAATACCTCCAATGTAATATGTACGTACTAATTACATAATTCATTGTAAAAACTTTTTGAAAACGAAAATAAATCAACACAGAACATAAAAGGGATTAGTATTGTTGTAGAATATTGGCTTCGGTTATCGTCTATTCGAATTGGATGGATTAATGATTTTAATAAAATCATCGCACTATATGTTTGAATTTGTTTTTTAATAATTATATGCTTTATTTTTTATTGTTGAAAATATAATATATGTATGTCTACAGGCAAAATACTACAAAAAATTATCAGTAGTATGTAAACATTCACAAAGAGTTAGATATGTAAAATTTTCAAAAGATTATATGAGAGTTGCTGCATCTTTCGAGGATAATTCAATTGGAATATTTGATTCAAATTTAAAGAGTATTTTAATATTGTTGAAAGGACATACATCTTGGGTGAGTGGAGTACAATTTTCGCCGAGCAACAATACTGTCTTATCTTGCTCATTTGACAAAACAATTCGACTTTGGGATATAACAAACGGAAATGAAATAAAAAGATTTGAAGGACACGAAAGTGGAGTATTAAGTGCTCAATTTTCACCGAATGGAAATATTGTATCTAGTTCATGGGATAGAACTATTCGACTATGGAATATAAAATCTGGAAAAGAAATTAAAAAAACACAAAAAAGAGAATTTTTTGCAAATGATGTACAATTTTCATCTGATGGTCAATTACTTGCATCATCATTGGCAAATGCAAAAATTGAAATATGGGATGTAAAATCAGGCAAAAAAATAAAAGAATTAAGAGGACACACAAGTCAAGTTTTCAAATCACTGTTTTCATTGGATGGTAAATTTATTGTTTCGTGTTCAGCTGATAAAACAATTCGAATGTGGGATATAGCATCAAAAAAGCAAATACAAAAATTCGAAGGGCATTCAGATATGATACACGATATTAAATACTTACCTGATGGCCAAGCAATCGTGTCTTGTTCCTACGATAAAACAATCCGTGTTTGGGATACAAAAACGGGAAAAGAACTTCAAATACTAGAAGGACACACAAATTGGGTGACAGGAATAGATATTTCTTCAGATGGTCAAACTATTGTGTCGTGTTGCATTGATGGGACAATTCAATTATGGGGATGAAAAAAAAAGTAAGCTAATTTTTTATAATATGAGTGAAAATAATTCTTATGTCTATTCATTGTTTAGTATTCAAACGTTTTCATTATTTTTCTTTTTTTATTATCACTTCTATTTGGTAGTTCAATATGAATTTTTTACATGAGTTTAAAATACTATCTCTAGAAAATCGAACAAAAAATACCTGTCAACTCCAAAAAGTTTTGCAACCTTTTTTTTTTGTATCATGAAAGAAAAAATGCTGTCAATTGGAATCGAAAAGGGTAGACTTCTTGACAAATGAAAACAGAAATTAGTACATTCATCGCTACAATGTAGAACGTGCAGATCCAGCCAGTGGACTGAGTCAATTTTTCAACACTTTGATATTATGAATTTGTCTGGTGAGACAATTATAAATGTTAACGACTAAAAGCTGTTCGAAACCCAAAAATAGAACAACGGGCGATAAAAAGCAAAAACACAAATAAAATCAATAATTTTGTGGTTTCATTTTAATTTAGAACATGGCTAGGGAACAATTGACAATATGTTCTCAATCAAATGTCATCATCAATTCTTTCACATGTTCTTTTGCTTGCCAAGTTATGTTATTCCATTCTCCGCATATTATACTAGTTATCTTCCACGCCTCTTTGTAGTATTGAAATGCAGCTTCCTTTTTTTCGGCATCTTTGCATGAATCTGCTAAGGACAGATAAGAATCTTTAACAGTTAGGTTTATATTTCCTAATATTTGTTTTCTTATGTCTAATGCTTTTTTGTGACATTCAATTGCCTTATCATATTGCATCTTCCTATAATAACAATTTCCTAACATGTGATAAGACTTTGCAACATTAAGATGATTGGCTCCAAAGGTATCCAGTCCAAATTTCACTGCCTTTTCATGGCATTTAGTTGCTATATCATATTGGTCGTAATCTCTATACAATTCTCCTAAATTATTGTAAGCATCAATGGCGCCATTGTGATCTAGATCAGAAATATTTAATCTAATTTCCAGCGCTTTGTCGTGAAATTCCATCGCTTTTTCATATTGTTTCATGTTATCATAGCACCGTAGCAAAAGATCATATACACTGGCAACCTCACGATGATTGGCTCCAAACAAATTTATTCGATTTTGCAAGTATTTTTCACCACATTCTGCAGCTTTATCAAACTGCTTTACTGAATTATGCAAAGAAAATAAATTAGAGTAAATGTTACCAATCCAAATATGGTTCGCTTCGAAAAAAAGTAAACTTATTGTTAATGCTTTTTCGAAGCATTCAAATGCTTTATCATATTTGCATTTGGAATGCAAAGAAAGGCCTAAGTCGTTGTATCCATCAGCAACAAATGGATGATTAGATCCAAATATTTTGATTGAAAAACTGATATATTCTTGTGCATAAGCAATTGCATCATCCAAAAGATTTTTTTTTGAACATTGCAATCGTTTATCACTTAGATCTCGAATCTTCAATAAAACGTTATAATGTATTTTTGTATTCCATTGAATTGGCGCAATCGTCTGCTTTAACTTTTGATCAATCTTTGCCTTTTTTGTAACATAAA
This sequence comes from Reticulomyxa filosa, assembly GCA_000512085.1. Taxonomy (NCBI): domain Eukaryota; phylum Foraminifera; family Reticulomyxidae; genus Reticulomyxa; species Reticulomyxa filosa. Next base: position 10,896 of record ASPP01023975.1, read on the forward strand.
GTTGTGTTGTAATATCCACTTTTCCTTTGCATTGAATGTCACAGTTGACAGCATATACATTTCCATCAATATTTATATCTTGCAATATTATTAACTTCCTTTTTATTGCATATATCCAATATTCTCCAATTTGTTTTTTTTCTGTTTTATTATCATCCAATAACATTAGAAAAGAACCAGTATCAGATTTGTTTATCTTAATTAAATCCAACTTTGTTATTCTTTCTTTCCATTCGGAAATGCCATTAGTAACAATTACAATGCCATTTTTATTTTTGCGAATCATCTTCTTCACTATCTTTGCTGCTTCCGCATTTGCTTTTAGCCAATTTGCAGTGGAGTGTTTCTTCATATCCAAACCTTCGATTGTGTTTTTGTTGGATTTTAATAGTCTTTCTACATGGACAGATAACGTGGACAAAGACGCTATATCAGCACTCAATTTCTTTTTCCTTGTTCCATATTGAAATATTCTGCTGTCTTTCTCGATAAAAGGCAATCCTTTCTTCACAGTAGATACAAGTGCCATTTCAATACAATTTTGTAATCTTTCATCAAAAAAATTTCTTGCAATATCACCGAGCAGGCAAAAATTCCAAAATAATTTTCTATGTTTTGCCGCAATAGATATACCATTGTAATATTCACTGTGGATATTATATTTCAATGACAATTTATTTCGATTGTCAATTTGCAATGGCTCTACTTTCCATTTTTCATTTTTTAATAACAGGATTCTTTTATGTTCATTGTCAAAGACAAGCATGTCCATTTGCAATAAATATTTCACAATCTTAATAACTTGCATATCATTTTGATAACTCCAGCCCACATCATTTGCTCTTGTTTGAAATACAAATCTTACTAACTCATACACCACATTCGTCATAACTTTGTCTACATTAACATCTGTTTGATAATATTTGCTCTCCTTAAAATAGTACAAGATGCCCCACAACAAATGTATACATATTTCTCTTACTCTCCCCAATTCGTCATTTCTTTTCACTTGATTAACAATCAACTTACAAGATGGATTTGCAGTTTTTATTAATTCATTCTCTGCAAAGGCTTCAGAATATTTCTCTGCATTTGAAAGATGTTGTTGAACAATTTTGGAAATAGGATGTTGAGATTTTTCCATTTACTCGTTACTTGTTAATTTCCTTGGATTATAAAACTATATCTCAGTAAATAATGTGGAAAAAATAAATCTTATAGTTTTTTTTAAAACTTCACTATTTTTTTAAATATCATTTGTGACAGTCGATATTTGTGTTTGGATAGGTTCATGGGATATCAAAACATCCAGATCTTGTATTTTTAATAATGATAATAAATGTAATAGTACCACTTGTCGGGAGTTCGAAGTGGTTTATTAATGAAAGACAGCATTTGGAAGATCAACAAAAATTGCTTGTGAAACAACGTGGTGGGATATTTTGATCTTTTTTTTGCAAATATAATACATTTTTTAAGCAATATTTTGTTAACAAGTTTATTTTCTTATTAACGAGTACTACTCTGCTTTTGAGTAGTATCAATTAGCAAATGAATTTTCTTTTTTTTTCACAAAACCTGCTAAATCTCTTGAAATATTAATTCACAAGATTGAAAGAGATCGCACAGTAGATTGCAAAAATACTACTTAACGCCACCTTGCAGTCTACTGTAAAGCACTCATTTTTGTGGGTTCGCCTGTTTTAAAAGAGCTTTTTAACGTTACATAAAAAATGACTACACCTGAAATTTCTGTCGCAATTTTGACAATTGCTGTATTTGTTGAGAATAATTAAAGAGATTTTAGATCCAAAACAAAGAAAAATGAAATCAATAATAAACAAAATGTACATGAGATTTTTTAAACAAGTTTTTGTTTGGAAAATAATTAACCCCAAATTCGAATGGTCTTATCCCAAGAACAAGATACGATTATATTCCCATCTGGTGAAACATCAATACCCGATACAGAAGCAGGATGTCCTTCCAATGTTTGTACTTCTTTTCCTGATTTCACATCCCATAGTCTTATTGTTTTATCTCTTGAACAAGATACAACAGTTTGACCATCTGCAAAATATTGTACATCAGTAACAATATCTAAATGTCCTTTTAATACTTTTAATTGTTTTCCAGATAATACATCCCATATTCGAACTGTTTTATCTTTTGAACAGGATACAATGAATTGATCATCGGGAGAAAATTTTGCACGCCATAAATATTCAGAATGTCCTATTAATTCTTTTAATCTTTCTCCTGTTTTTACATCCCATATACCAATTGTTTCATCAACAGATGCCGATACAATCATTTTTCCGTCGTGTGAAAATTGCACACCTAGTACAGTATTTGAATGACCTAACATCTGTTGGATCTCTTTTCCAGATTTTACATCCCATAATCGTATTGTTCTATCACCTGAACCAGATACAACTAATTCACCATTAGGAGAAAAATTTACATCACGTACCCAATCCGAATGACCTTCTAATTTCATTAATTCTCTTCCTGATTCTACATCCCATAGTCGAATAGTTTTATCTGCTGAACCAGAAACTATTTTTTGTCTATCAGGTGAAAATGCTGCATTATTAATTAAACCAAAATGTCCTGTAAAATATTTAGTTTGTTTTTCTGATTTAATATCCCATACACAAATAATTTTATCATCTGATGATGAAACAATCATTCGACCATTTAATGAAAATTTTATGCTATTTATTTCACCATTATGTCCTTTTAAAACATTTAATATTTGAAAATATTTAGCCTAAGATTTAATTGTGTAAAAATCAATTGTATTGAAATGTAAAGAAAAGTAAACAAAAAAACAAAAGTAAGTCACTTAACATATTTGGCAACCATTTTATCAAACTCATTAATCCAACCTAATTTGATGTGAAAAATTCGAAGCCAATTTTGAATTATTATTTTCACTTGTTTCTCTGACTATTTAGTAATTTTAGCTACAAAAAGCAACCAGACTCTTTGAAATACAAATGAATGAAAACTTACCAACTCCGGTGTTGCAACTCCTTTTTCGTTGACAACAATATTCATTTGTGTTATCACGGGATGGCAAAAACTTTGATTTTTTTAAAACAAAAGTTGAACTTTGAGATCTCCTTAGGTCATTATTTATTTTCAACCAATTTGTGTGGGAATGCCAGAAAAAATTTTAAAATAAAAAAAAATTAAAGCAATGGCAAGGAAGTTTACAGAAATCAAACAAATTACTTTTGCTAAAAAATTTTAAAAAACTACAAATAATCAATCATCTATATCATCAGTATGATCTACTAACCAATGTGCTGCTAACAATTTATGGTGAGGGGTTATTATTAAAACTCAAATTGAACTTTCAATTAAACATCACAAAAAATAGTTTGAAAGATATTAAATTAACTGGCCAAAAAAACTTTTTGTTGTTAAAGGTTTTTTGTTTTAAGTTTTTTTTTAAGTGTCATATTTTTCTACTTAATAATTTCTCAACATTAGCAACATGAGTAAACAAATCTTCCAAACTTTGAAGAATTTGCCTACTCCACTGTCTGACTCTCAATGTATACTACAAAAACATGAAATCCTCATTTATGGAGGTTTTAGTAATCGAAACTGTTATTCTTATCATACACTCAAAAACGAATACAAGTTTATCTGTAAGTATCCAAGGGATGTTATATTAAAAGGACACTGTGTAGTGAAGCTAATAGACAATGATAACGATAAAATTACTTTACTGTCTTTTGGTGGAAAGAATAAACACACATTGACGATGAAATATGTAAGTGTTTGGAGTAATAATGGTAATGACAATAAAATTGATAAGTCAAACAATTACAATGAATGGATTCCTTTCACGGACAATCACAATCATCCAATTATCATTGGAAGAGATAAAGATAATTATTATGGATTGCGTGCAGTGATTGGTGGAAGCAACAATCATTTGTTATTTATCACTTATCTTGATAACAATATTAGTGTGTTTAACTTAAATACATTTCAATTTATTAAACATGATAACCTACCAATTAATAATTATATCAAATATCATTGCTTTGTATCAAAGTTAAAAATAAGTAAACAAAAAAAAAATAATGAAATGTTATTGTTTTGTTTCGAAGTGGGATTATCAATTGAATATGATGAAGATAATAACACTTTTCAATTTCAGCAATTACGTGTTTGTGATGATATTGCATCATTTCTTGGATATGCATATGTATGTGTCAATGATGTTATTTTATTCTTTGGTGGGTGGAATGGTAAACGTGAAGCAAATCTAATTGTCCCAAAATCAGTGCACAAATATTCAATTCGAGAAAACAAATGGATGACATTTAAAAACTCTTTATCTAGTCCATTGTCTTCTAGTGTTGCAATTTTGAGTGAAGACAACATGCATGTGCACATTATTGGAGGATGGAATCGAGAAGCTGTGTCAACACATATCAAAACAAAAGTGAGTGAATGGTTGAATGAAGAGGAAATAGAAAAAGGAATTGAATTGAAAATAGAAAAAAAGGAGGATGAGAATGAAGCAAACAAAATAGTAAAAAAAAAGGATATCGAAGTTAAGTTTGAGTTTTAGTTGTAATGATTGTTGATTTGTAACTGTACAGTTGAATATTATATTTGTTACCATTCCAGGAAAAAAACAAAAAATGGGTGAAATGGTGGAATGAAAGAGAGCAAAAAGATAAAGCAGAGATAATTGAAAAATTTAAAGCAATGTCAAGTGAACAATTTGAAGTATGGTTATTGAATGAATGCAAATGGAAAAATGAAATCACAAAAGATGATATTGATGCCATTCGTTTTTCCGTTAACGCTTACATTGCTTTTGTTATGACTAATGAAGAAGGAAAAGAAGAGGAAGTTAATTGATTATATACTCTTATATTATCATTTTGATTAAATGATGGACAGCACAAATATAAAATAGCTGACAGCATATGTGATAACAAATGGAACAAAAAAATTGATAAAAATGAAAGAATTGACATTTGAAGAACTCCTTCGTCAAACTTATAATTGTCTGGAATCAAATGCATTCCAAAAAATCAACAATGAAAATTTAAAACCGCAATTGACTGATATGAAGAATAATATTATTGAATCGAATGAAGATGTTATGAAAGAATTTAAAAGTAATGAACCCACATTTAAACTTATTTGGACTTCATTTCAACACGGGAAGACAAAAACAATAAAAAATGCATTTGTAATAATGATTGCTATCAGTGAGTACAATGACAATAGCATATGGAAAAATCTTAAAAATGTGAAAGAAAAGGATGTCAAGAATTTCAAACAATTGTTTGAACAAGAGATGAATTATGAAATTATGTGCAATTCTTCTCCAAAAATGACAAAAGATGAAGTTGATGAGTTCATGGATCAAGTAAAAATCAATTTCAAACTTCGCAAAAACACTAATAAATATGATGGATTAATTATAATTATTTGTGGACATGGAGAGAATGAGAATATGTTAGTGGCAAGTGATGGAAAACATGTATCAATCAATAAAATACGTTCATCATTTAATTGTCATGAAATGGAATCATTCAAAGATTTTCCTAAAATATTTATCATTGATGCTTGTCGTGGTGAAAATATTCCAAAAGCACATGAGATTGTAAAGAGAGGAAATGATATATCATATGGTCATAATGATGATGGATTTTTAATGATTTGGTCAACTACAAAAGGACATCAAGTAGCTGACTTGTCATTATTGAGCGAATCTATGAAAAAAGTTGTTACGTCAAAATATAAGAACAGTTATCCATTTAAGCAAATGCTGCAAGATATTCGAACAGAAATTCGTAACAATAAAAATAGTGAATGGTATTGTGTGGAAAGTCAAGACACCACTGATTATGACATCATTTTTCAACAAAGAGAGTCTGTGTAAAATTTTTTTTTTTTTTTAAAGAAATAAGTAAGTGTCATTTGAGACTTTTTGTGAACGGAATTTGTGTGCATGCTGACATACGTATCAAATGGCTGGAAACATCCAACAAGTTAATTAATTACTTCGCTTTGCTGTGATCACAATAAATTCCAAATATTTTTCATCGGTTGTCATTATAAAAAAATCAATTTTGCGCTTTTAGTATCGGTGATCATGCGTTAACACCTTTTTCAAATAGTGTGGTACCAAAATTAATATTGTAAAGTTTATGTGTCGTTATTTGCAATACATTACCTTCTGCAAAGATAAAAAGTATTTTTGATTGTTGTGTGATTTAACAAACTTGGAAAAAGAGAGTTTAAATACTTTTTCATGCAACTTTTATATTTTATTTTGTAATTTTGATTAACAAAACGTATAATATTCAAACCCAATATTAAATTATAAATTTGATATATCTCCTTCTAATGAAAACATAAAAACAACTATTTTTTAAATTTAAGGGTTAACTAAAATAATAAAAACAATTCCTTCAAAATGGAGACTATTTTACTTTAATTTCCAATCTGCATATACGTTCTTTTTGTAAAGGGTATTATTACGTAATGAATATCAATATGTAGATGAGATTGGAAATCTCAGAAATAAAATTTTTCTTTAATAACATCATATACCAGACTAAATTATATCTTTGCTTTTCAAAGACTGGCACATAATATGACTGATTAGATTTTGTTCAATTTTTTATTTCATAAAATACCTTTTTTAGGTCAAAACCCCTTTTTTGGGTCAAAACCTCTTTTTTAAAAAAGTTAAACTTAAAGACTTCAACAACATGGGTAACCAAAATACAAATAAATCTCCTGAAAAAGAAACCAAACACTTTCCAACTTTGAAAGAGTTACACATTTCACTTAAAGAATCTCAATGTGTGTTACACAAACACTAAATCCTCGTTTGTGGAGGTTATGAACAAAGAGTTTGTTATTCTTATCATACACTCAAAAACGAATACAAGTTTATCTGTAAGTATCCAAGTGATATTATATTAGATGGACACTGTGTAGTGAAATTGGTAGGAAAGGACAACAAAGATATCAATGAAATTACTTTGCTATCTTTTGGTGGAGATGAAGATTCAAAAAATCATTGATGATGAAATATGTAAGTGTTTGGAGCAATATATTGAATAAATCAAATAAATTTAATGACTATAATCAATGGACTCCTTTCACAGACAATCACAATAATCCGACTATCATTGGAAAAGATTATGATTATTGGGGAGTACGTGCAGTGATTGGTGGAAGCAACAATCATTTGTTATTTATTACAGTAAGTTGCAAAGAAAACGAACGCATAAAACATATCTTATGATTCAAATTTTACTAATGATGCAATAAACTGTAATAAAAGAATATGATTTTTCTCAAAGACTACGAATGATACAA
>ASPP01023981.1:0-10082 GCA_000512085.1 Reticulomyxa filosa
TTTTTTTTTTTTTTTGAGGTGCGGAAACAAAACGTCATAATTTCAAAAATATACATATATATATTTTTATATGTATATTATTGTATAATTTTTTAAAAACTGTTCGCATATAGTGGAAAATGTCTTGCAGCACACGGTGAATAATACCACAGCACTGTTGCTCGGGGTTTCCCATCATAGTGTAAGTTTTACCGGACGACGTCTGCCCGTAAGCAAACACTGTTCCATTAAAGCCTTGCATCACGGATTGGACGACCGGAAACACTGACGCGGCGTAAATGTCGTTGGTGGTGTGTTCTGGTCCATACACACGATCGAACGCGTATGCTTTCTTTGCTTCGTTGCTCTTTTCTTCCACCAACGTTATCGTGTTGTTGTTGGTGTCAATTTCCCACGGATTTTTACATTCTTCTTTTATTTCTTTTTTATTCAAGCCTCTCACACGTACAACCACATGTATATTGCCCTGTTCTGTATTTTGTGCCTCCATTCGTTGGTGTTATACGATAATGAATCTAGGGTGGGGTCCCAAAAATAATTACTACTGCTTTCAATTTGGCACTTACTATAATAAAGGAAGATTGTAAATTTACAACCAAAGAAAAATGAAACAAATCCCAAACAGGTTTACTTTGACTGTGGAGCAAATAACATTATATTTCCAAACTTTTTTTCGGCAACGCATGAATATCTTTTTACTAATCTACTGGTTTATTTAAAAGAATCCTTCAGTTTTGAATCAAAGGACACACAAAGTTTTAAAATGGGCTGTACGAAATGAATTTATGATATGTTTGTCTCTTTTTGAAATTTGCTCGAAGAGATAATAAAAACCAAGGAAAATTTGTATCTTCTCCATGTGTCTTCCCTGCAAGTAAACAAAAAAGTCACTGAACAAAGTCAAGGACCTTTTTTTCCAAGTAAACTTTTACTCCTTTTGCTTTATAATTGTTTTTTTAGAATTTTTGTTTTTGCACAATGTTGTTTCTGTTTGCATTCAAATTTAATATATTTTTTTGACATGTTTAAACGAGAGCCAAAGTGAAAAAAACGGTTGCGTGATTCCGTACTGCAAAAGTTTTGTGAAATTATTTGTTTTTTTGTGTTACTTGATGAAAGACGAAGTCCCAAACCGAATCACTTTGCAAAATGAAGACTTGTTTTCAAATTGCATGGTGTTGAATGGGGAAAAAATATCAACATAAAAAACTGATGTTTTTTGCATATTATTTTTTTTTTTTAAAGGTAGTTTCGTTATTCAAATTTGATTGTTTTTGTTTTTGTGCTTGCTTAGTCATTAAACGGAATCTAATTGTGAACACGCGTTTTCAAAAAAGGGTGGAATTGCACAAAGGCAATTATTATAAATCTTTTGCTAATTGTAATTTAAAATTTTATTTGTAAAATTGATAACTATCGTGAACTTTTTAAATCGAAAACTAATTTTCCGCTATTCTATTCGTAAAAACCTTCCACAATATCGCAAATAAAATATTTATTATTTAACAAAATTAAAGGTTCAATTTGAACACAGGTCAAACAAAATGTTTTACAAAAATTGAAGATTAAATTATAAATGTGATTTATTTGAATATGTTTATAAAATAAAGGTATAAAACGGTTGATGGAATTGTGATACTTTTTAGTTGAACGGATTGACAAGTTGATATGTCATAAACATGGAAATACAATAAAATTAGTAGTTTAAATCGTTTTTGTCAGTGTAGTAAAAAGGGGTGACCGCACTGTTGTGATGGAGACAAGCAAAATTTATTTTTAAAAAAACCTTCCATTCTAATCAACAAATAAAAAATCGTGAAACTATGTGCACGTTTGGTTGTTGTGGAAAGTTTTGCTTGGGACTGTCTATCCCCGCATTCTTGCTCATGGTAAGAAAACAGAGAAAAAGAGACAAGTTTCTTCCTAAAACATGGTACTTAAAGTTTTTGTTCGTGATACACACAGCTGTCATTTTATGGCTTATTAGTGAATAATAGCTCACAGCCAGATATCGGTTCTACTCGGTCTGAAAGAAGAGACTACGGCTACACTGCACTATACACAGCCATAGTTTATCTTGTGTTAAGTGAATTGAAGATTGCATTGAAGAGTTTTTTTGTATCTTACCCAAGCCAACACAACCTAAATTATACATACACAAACAAAAAAAAAAGGTTTATCTTTTTATCAATTGGTTGCATATATAAGGGCCAACTGGATGCACGTCGTCCATTGCGTCAAGGAGTGCCTGATTCAGATGAAGAAGAAATTGAAAAAGAATCAGACCCAATTTATGCTGAACAACAAGCTTATGCTTCTACTGACAAGTATGGCGTCAATTGAGTGAGAACCAATATTAATTTGGCCATGACCAGAGACGAACTTTTTTTGGTTCTTTTTTGCTTTTTTTTTTGTTTTTAACTCCTTAAAACCAAAAGTTTTTTGTGTGTTAATCTTGAAGCATTAAAAGGGACAAACTTTCTTTTCTTTATATTGACCTTTGTTTGTTTCTTTTTGGTATTTGCTTGTTTCTCCAATGGGGGCTCCATTGAAAAAAGTTGTATTGCAGAAGATATTAATTAATGCTCACAGCCACATTTTATTTTGTTTTTATTTGCTGAATAAAAATATTTTTCTATACAAGCAACAAAAAAAGAATTTTTTTCTCCCCCTTGATGAACAAATTTAGTTCGAATATTTTATGAAAGGAACAGGTCTTTTAAAAGTTTCTTAAATTATGAAAATGTTGACATTTGAAGAACTTAAAAAAAAAGGGGGACTGAGGTTGGACAAATAGGGTGGTTTGGAATTTTACAATCCAAGTGACGATTGTGTGTCATGCCATCAAATTAACCAAAAGAACATTGCTTAGAAATTCGAACAAATTTGAAACTGGCCAAATCGCGATTATATTGAAGTGCAACTGTATTAATCGCACTTTCCATATCCTCGCTCGCCACGAATTTGGTAACCGTTTTTTCTTGTCCTCCTTCCAAAAACTCTACCAAAACAACTTCAAATACCTGTGCAACAAACAACAACAATAATACTGCGATTGCACTCCTTGGCCTGCACATATACACACACAGCAATTACACTTTGTTGTTTTTTGGGAGAAGACTTCAATGACTCGTCATCTTCTTGTAGTTGCTTCAGTGATCGCTTGGTGACAGTTGACTGTTTCTTTTTTTTTTTGTAAAGACTAAATAATATGATAAAATATGCATATTAGCAACAGAAACAATGCTCAACAAATGGATCATCACTCTTATTGTCTTTTTGCAACGGTGCCATATTTTGTGACAAAAACTTGGATCTCAAGTTCCTCAATGTTTCCTTATTTTTCTTTAGTTCCTCATCATCTCCTTTGCTCGTTTTTGCAGGTTTTTTTTGTTTTGCTTCCATTTTTGTTTTAAGTTTGCTTTGCACAATCTTAAGATACTTTGCTCACTCGTGAGTTTTTAAACACTACTTTAGCTGGAGTTGTCCAATATCAACGTTAGTTCTCAACAAACAACTCTAGCCTCTAATTTGTTAAATTATATATTAAATAAACTATATTCATTTAAAAACTCATTTCTTGGCCTTTTTGACGCGTTAACAGTGAGTACACGTTTTCGTTTGTAAAAGATCTGTTTCTAAGAACAACATTCAAGTAGCAGCACCAATATGGCCAGTTCACTTTGTTTAATTTTGTAAAGTAGCGACCGTTTTAAGCAATATTTACGTGATTTCCATATAAGAAAATTTCCAAGTAGAAACGAGTTTCCAACGAGTACAAAACAGTTTTACACGAGAAGGAGCATCTTCTTTTGTAAGAAAAAAAAAAAGCCTGCGGCTGTTGATTTGATCATGTCAGCAGAAGAAGCAGTACTTGATTTGGAAGAATGGTTTGGAGACCTGAATGAAGAAACCCAGCAAGTGTTGATAGCGAAATCGAAAGAAGATGACACCGCAGGCTTTGCGTCTTTGATCGAGCTGATATTGAAATCGAAGACGTACGACAAAGAGCAAGTTCCGTCCTTTGAAACATTTGTGAAATCATGGAAAGGCTCAGGGGAGAAGAAAGCACCAGCAAGCACAGAGAAAGCAAAGACTCCAGCAACAGGAGCTAAAGCAAAAGCCGCAGGCACAGGTACAGGTGCAGCAGCGAAAAAGACAGGAGCAGACGCAAGCGCCGACAAAAAGAAAGCGACCACAACTACCGCAGCTGCAAACAAGACAGGCGGTGCTGGCGCAAAAAAAGCAGGAACAACAGCAACAACCACCAATGCAGCACAAAGGTCCAAGTCCGCCGCTGCAGGAACCACAAAAACAGCCGCAAAAGCGCCAGCCAAAAGTCCCAAAGCAGGAGCTACAACTGGAGCTGCAGCAGCCAAAGCTAAGAACCCAGCACCATCTCCTAAACCTGCGGTATGACTTTTTGTTGATACACAAAACATTATAAATACATATATTTATATATATGTATATATATATATATATATATGTATGTATACGTATGTCCTTGTGTATAAAACACACATACACACACACACACACGCGCGTACGCAAACAAATGTACGTATGCATATAATCGATGTACATATCCGGATGACTTATTTACGTGATGTGAATTAACAACAACAACAAAAACAAAGGACAAAAGCAAGGAAAAGACAGCAGCGAATAGTGATGAAGCAAGAGGACGCAGCAAGACAAAGAAGAATCCGGACGCGGAGACGGAAGAAGAGACAGAAGACGCTCAGCCAGAAGAGGACAAGGATAAGGATAAGGATAAAGATAAAGACAAAGAAGTGGCCCCGAAAAGTGAAGAAAATACGGAAGCAACAAAAACGGGGGACGAGTCGAAGCCACAGGATGGTAAGACCCCAGGAGGGGGGGGGACAGCGAGTCAGACAGCAATGCCACCGCTGCTGCTGCCGCCGCCGCCGCCGCCGCAAAGCCGAAAGGCAAAGAAAAGGAGAAGACAGGAGCGAAATTGGGAGATAAAGAGAAGCAAAAGGACGGAGCTACTGCTGCTGCTGCTGCTGCTGCTGCGGGCACAGCAGGCGGGAAGAAGTCCTCGTCGTGGAGTCCCGCGCCATGGTACAAGCAGAACTTGACGGCCAACTTGAACGACTTTTGGGAGGAAAAGGATGCCTCGCCGATGCGTGGTAAGTGGCACGACGAAGTGGAACGACTGAAGGCGTCCAAGGCTCAGCAGACGGTAAGATATACCCCGTCTCCGGATAAGCGCAAGTACGAAGGCACGCGTACCTATCGAGGTCGAGGCCGAAAGCGTCCACGTAAGACCGCACAAAACAAAAACACTAATGCCACCAAGTTCCGCGCTTTGCAGAAGATGGCCGACTACGCCGGCGGAGAAGGGGGCAAGAATCAACGTTCTGAGGGCACCGGTGGAGACGGCGGCAAAAATGCAACATCATCAGGCACGGGTGGAAATGGCGGACTGAACGGAGATGGATTTGGCAACAGGAAAGGTGGGGACGGAGGTGACGGAGGACTTAATCAATCCAAACCTGGAACTGGAGGAGACAGTGGTTTGCATGATAAGTCAGGAACTGGTGGAGATGATGGTGATAACAAAGTTAAATTGAATCTTTTTTTTTTTTTTCCCCCTCCCCCCCTTTTTCAAAAAAAAAAAGCAAATAAATAAATGAAATTTATTTATTTGTTTGAGTTTGATTTTTTTTTGGTTTTGAAAAGGGGGAAAAAAGGTTCATTGTGGGGGGGGGGGAAGGGATCCTGTGATAAAAAAAAAACACATTCATGTAATACACCCATAAAACTTACAGAAAGTTTCAAAAAAAGCCGAGTTTAAAAAGAAATTGATAATCAGTGAGGCAGTGCGCGCAGCAGAGCGAAATGAAGATGCCATTGCAGTGAATTTGGACAACATGCGTCACAAGCCCGATTTTGACAAAATGGTGACGTACAACATCAACTGGCTGGCAAATCTAGCAAACAACCCGTTCAACGTGGATTACATTATCCAAGAGGGTGCCATTGACACGATTGCGGAAATAATGAAACATCATAAGAACAATCCGGCGATTATGAAAGACGTCGCCAGACTTGTCAAAAGTATTGCCAAATCGAAGCCGGAATACGCGGACTTGATTGCCCACTCGTCGATCATTGATGAGTGCTTGGCCGCACTGCGCGACTTTCCAAACGAGTGTGGCATTTACGCCTTGGACATGTTGGACTCAGTATTGGACAATTGCACCGAGCCCGCCAAACTAGTCGAAGAGTTGGTCGACAAGAATTCACTGCCAATTCTGTTCGACGCGTTGGACGAGTTTGGAGAAGAAAACAACGAACTGGCAGCCGCCGCCACCAAGCATTTGAACAAAGAAGCAAAGTGGAAACCCGACGCACTTGATTGGATGGGAGAAAATGAACTATTTTTCCCAATCATGCGTGCGATGCGAGCTCACCCCGACGACGAAGAATTGGCATTCCAAGGCTGTGAAATTTTACCGGTATATATTTATTCTACATTATATCATATAACATAGACAAATAAAATCATATTATTATACATGTATGATTTTTGTTGTTATCATAGGATATCGCCTTGCGTGATAACAAGTACCGCCAAGCGATGAAAGATCAAGATGCCGTTCCGATCATTTGTGGAGTAATGTCAGAAACGCCTGACTCGGAGAGACTGCAGGAAGCAGGTGTGAAAGCATTGAAGGTGTTGGCGGATCCGGACGACTTGTTGGATGCCCTGAAAGTGGTGTTCAATTTTGACCAATTTGAAAATCCGATTTTGAGTGAGGCCTTGTCGATTGTCGGCAACTTGGAATTGATCCCGGAACACGCCGAGTTTGTGGCGTCGAAAGGGGGTGTCAATGTGCTGCTCAATTGCATCGGACACAAGGACAAACAGCCGGAGCAATCGTCGGATGATTTAGACGTCATCGCCAAAGCCACACGAGCATTGGGAAGACTGTTGGGAGACGAAAAGCCCGCCGAGGAGTTTGCGCAAGTGAAAGGCATCGACCATTTGCGACACTTGGTCAACAAGTACAATGACGACGAGCCCATTTTGAACGCCGTCATGGAGGCATTGGAACATTTGGTGAAGACGCCCAATGGCCAAGAGCAAATCCTGGAAAGCAACATTTTGACACCCGTCACCGAAGTGTTGGCAGAAAACCCCGACTACAATACCATGTTCCGCAAATATGCAAAATTGATGGGCTACATGCCATTGGACGATCGCGATTTCTTGGGTGGCTTGATTGACGCGGGCATGTTAGACTGCATCAAGGATAACTTGAACAATCACAATGATAAGCGTGAAGATGTCATGGCCGCTTCCGACTTGATCTGCGATTTGGCGACATTGCACCCTCAATTGTCCGGAACTCTTGCCCAAGACGACGCGCCGGGACTTATTTCTGCAATGCGCAATCATCAACGCGACCCGGAAACCATGAAACATATCTTTGACGCTATTGAAGCGCTCGTCGCCGGAGACCCGTCCTTACGTGAAGTGTTTGAGAAAGCGGGAATGGACAATGAGTTGGACAAAATCATGAAAAATGAAAACACCTCGATCCCGGTCAAAGATATGATCCAAGACTTTTTGGACCGATTGAACGCTCTGAAAGCAAAGCCAGTTCCGGAAATGCAAAATGAACCGGAGGAAAATCCACGCGACAAGTTGTTGCAAGAATTAAAAGAATTGTATGATCAATTGGATGATCCCGAATTTGCACGACAGTTTATCGAAGATGGAAAAGTAGTTGGAGTTCTTGACGGTACGTGTCGCAGCTTTAGTTTTATTTATTAATTTTTTTTTTTTTTGCACATACATATAAATATATTTATATGGTATGTGCATTGATGTGTTGTCATGTTAACTCAAAAAAAAAAAAAAACCAGGCATTCAAGAGTATTACGATGACGAAGAAATAGTTCAGTGGGGATTAAAAGACTTGGCAAAGATTGCTCGCGTGCCCAATGGATTCAACGCCCTGGAAGAGGCAGGACTTGCGGAGGCCGTGGTGCAATGCATGTTGGAACATCCCGAGGCGGTGCAAGTCCAGTTGGAGGGATTCAAGGTGTTTAGCGGATTGGCGAACCAAGACGACACCAACGTGCCAGATACCCTCATGCAACCAATTACCTTGGATACACTGTTGAAAGGTGTCGAAGATAACATTGACGATGCTGAATTTGTTGGCGAATTTTGCGACATTGTCCAGGGCTTGGTAAAGTCCAACCCAAATGATGCTTACAACGTCGCAAATGCATTGCAAGGAGAAGGTTTGCATTTTTCCAAACTTGCCATCTCCACATATATATACATACATATACATATAATATATATACATTTATATGTGTGTATGTTTTGAAGTAAGTAATATGTAACAAAAATATCACTGTGATTTGTCATTGCGATTTTGAAAAAAGGCGTGAGCGAGATATTGCAAGAAGCACTCGACGTACACAAACAAAAGACACCTGAACTGGTACCAAAGATTGAAGAAACCTTGGCACATTTGCAGAATATCCTGGAGGCAATCGACCCCAAAGTGGATACAAACATGGACTTGGAGCCTTATGGAACAGGCGTGTTGACCATGGCCCAGTTGGCGAACATGGACGAAGACGAGCTGCTCAAACTGATGTCGGCTTGGGAAACAGACCAATTGATGGAAACGATGCGTGAAGCCAAAGATCCAGTGTTGGTGCAATGGAGTGTGAATGAAGTGAATCGACGATTGAACGGTGGTGACGAAGAAGTTCACTCGGCAATGGTGAACGGCGGTATTAACGACCTGTTGGACCAAGCGAAGGCGCACTACGACAATGGAGGGCCATTGGGTGCGGCCTTAGATACATTGGGCACATTGGCCAACGAAGAGCGATTGAAGCCAATGTTGGGAATGATTGGATTGATTCCATTGATTCTGGAAACAATGAGAACCCACCCAGACGATATCGAGTTATTAGATCGCTGCTGCTATTTGCTGTCCTTGTTGACGTATAACAATGAAGACAACATCAATCAAGTGATCGAGTTAGGCGGTGTAGCGGACATTATCGGCGTCACCAAACGACACAACGTCGTCAACTTTTTGTGCGAGTCCGCATTGTTGGTCTTGGTCAACTTGTGTCATCGATCGGATAAAAACAAAGTATTGATCTGTCGAAGTGGTGGTGCCAAAGCCAGTGTCGATGCCTTGCGTCAATACAACCATTGCCGCACTCCAGAAGATGAAGGTGTGGTAGTTGCAGCCTTCGCTGTTTGGCCAACTTTGGATTTGTGGAGGACAATTTGAAGCAGCTGATCAAACTGAATATTGTCCATTTGATTATGGATACCATGCAAAGAAACACGGACAAAACGGCGCTGATCCAAATGGGTGTGGTTGCGCTTGCCAACTTGAGCAGTCACGAACGAGCGGTCCGAGTATTGGTTACTTTGGGAGTTTTGGATTTGGTCATCAATGTGTCCAAAGGCTATCCCGACGAAATTGAAATTCAAAAATCTTGTCTTGGATGCATGGGCAACTTATTGAGCGAACCTGCCAACGCTGTCTTGTTTTTGGACAAAGATGGACACAAACGTGTGTACGAAATCATGCAAGAACTCCTCTTTGAAGAGCCTGTGGTCGTTTTGTGCTTGAAACTCATGAAAATTTTGGCCATCACACCAGATATCGCCGGCCAACTGTGTTACAGTGGCGGCTGTGAAATTGTCACACAATTGTTGGCCGACAATATCAATAATATCAACATTCTTACTTTGGGATGTCAGACCTTGTGTCGAATGATTGTTACCAAAGACATTGCCAAAGACACATATGCACAAGGTTTATTATTATTATTATTATTATCATTATTTTTCTCGTAACGAAAGCATATAATTATATAAATATAAACATAAATATAATAAACATATATGTATATCATGTCTTCTGCGTTTAAAAAAAAAAAAAACCAACAGGTGTGATTGATCTAATGATACGAATTTCACTGGAAAACAATAACTGGGCCAATTTGGAGTTGTACAATGAAGTTATGAAAGTTATTGTCAATTTATGCAGCGCGGAAAG
>ASPP01024015.1:0-13573 GCA_000512085.1 Reticulomyxa filosa
GACATCAAATTTAAACACAACATCCCAGCCAGCACAACAAACATAGATTTTTTTTAATAAATACATAATCTTTTATTACTGTTTAAAATGTTTGCAATTTGATTCAAAGTAATATCATTAACATGCACTTTTGTTCCTGGTTGTAATAGTTATAGTTCATTATTATTTTATATTTGGTTTAATTTACATTTCTTTTTTTCAAACTAGGAATTGTTTGTGTTGATTTCATTGTTTGTTTGTTATGTTCTTGTTCGTATTCATCGTATTTGTATTTGCATTGTTCATCTTTGTCTTGTTCGTACTTGTGTCTGTGCTCGAGCATATATTAGTGTCTGTTAGTATTTGTGTAATTGCCTATACTCGGGTTTACGTGGATATTATTCGTGTTCGTACTCGTGTAAGTCTATTTATTTTTGTTTGTGTTTTTGTGCAGTTACCTTGTCAATGTTTCCTTATTTGTGTTTGTATTCGTCTTCTTCTCATTGTTTTCGCGTTCGAATTTAAGAATACATTATAAAATTGATATATTACAATTGATAATTTATTTGACTTGAATAAAGTGTAATAAATAATTATGTCATTATTATGTCTATATGTTGTTTTTTCATGTAAGTATATTATTTTGTTTACAGTGAGTTCAGCTGATAAAATGAGCAATTGTTGAAGAATTGAGACAGCAAACAAAATCCTTTGAAGAACACGAAAGTGGGGCTTTGCCTGGACAAGAGTAAATGCAAAAAGAACGAAAAAAGGTAGTTTTGTAATTTTTTTTAGTTTTTTAAGTTACAGAAAAAAAATCACACAAATAGCTATTTTTTAAATAGCATTTTGGTTTAGGGTTAACATATTTGCCCTTTAAATAGTCCTGCAAGTCAAAGTTCTGAGATAATCCTAAATTTATAAATTTTAACTGGTTCAAAGGCAAAGCTCTTTTAACTAAAAAACTTAAAAAGAGCTGTTTCAACATAGCCCCTTTAAAAAAAATGAATTCGGATAATCACGATCAGATTCAACCCAATTCAGGAACTTTTCGTCGTATACTGTATGAAAAGCAACCGTTTTCGGACAACTATACTCATCCAACGTTTCCTTACTTAGCGATTTTCAATCGAAACGCAGTCTTTCGACCATTTTCAACATATGTGTTGAGATCGCTATGGGTGTTTAATCATATTTCAATCGTGTCAATATTTTACTCAATATTCCTGTGTTGCGAAAACGAATGTGTTCCAAACGGTCGCACCTCAAGTGTATTATTTGTGATGAATATAATGATGTTAACATTGGGTTTTTGCGTGAATATATTTGTTGGCAGCACAAATCTCAAAACAATATTTCAGCAATGTTGTGATATGTATGTATTGGGAATATTGTTAATACTCTTGTCTCCATTGTTGCGAACATTGACAGTGACCATTTCCACCGACACAATATGGGCCTTATCAATTCTTTGCACATTTTGTCATCTTCTCACTGCAGATTATTCTCAGCAAATGCCAATGGATAATACTTTATCATTGGGTGCCTCTGTATTTACGTCTGTACTATTGGCGTCCAGATTGAAGAGTAATATAACCGCAACCGCGTTTTTGTTGTTTTCATTTTTGTTGTTTGGATTACTTCCTTATTGCTTGAGTCAATTCTTGCACAAGTGCAAGAATATGAGCCAGTATCACAAATGGGCATGTGAACTTATCATTTCTTCTTCTTTGAGTGCATTGTCTACCCTTGTCATTTGGCAACAAAAACACACTCAAGATAATCGAGTTATATCCTTATTTTATGTGTATTTATTTTCATGCTTTATTGTCGCAATTTTGGGTCCGATTGGCTTTTGGAGAATTCAACATTATAAAGTCACCATCTCCGGTCCGTGGAGTTATGATACGGATGGAGAAGCTGCACAAACTGCTGAATTGTTCCAACGAATTTCCAAAAATTAAAAGATCATTTTTTAAAATTGTGTTAATTTCTTTTCCTCCACAACAAAAAGATTAAAAATGTTCAACAAAAATCTCAACTCTAAACATTTTTTACTACAGTAGTTGCCTCATGCTTCATTTTATTGCAGTACAACGCAATAGAGTCAAATTGACTAAATCTTTTTATTTAATAAATTTTCGCTTCTAATTTTTTCCACAACGAACAAAATCTTGTTTTAATTGATCCATTTCTTGTGGAAACTTGTCGTATATGGAGTGTGCAGATGTGTGTTGTCCAATAGTCACTTGATTTTGTTTTGGATGTGGTAATTAGTGATTGAAAACAGCTATTTTAATTCTATCATCAAAGAAAATGTTATACAAAAATATCTGAATGTTTATAAGCAAAATATTTGCGAAAGTTGTAACTCGAACAGTATTATCAAAGTAAGTGCTACAAAAAACTTTTTTCGAAAAATTGTTTGTTCAATGCTAGCAAATTTCAATTCAACACTTTCTTTATTGCTATGCCATAACATGGCAGTTGCCGTTTACAATGTCTTTTCACAGCATTTCCGAATATTTGATTCGAGCCAATGCTGGAATTGATAAATCTTTCACACTTCGAGTTTTACGTCTAGTACTTTCAATAAGAAAGTGCAACTTGTTTCATCTTCTTTTCGTCATTTTCTTTGTTTGGTAATTTGCTCATATTTGGCCAGCACCATCATCACTTCGAGTAATACTAACCTTCGCATTTGCCTAGCATATGCTTTTTCTTCTTATTGCATCTTTCTATTGATTTTTGTTTGTAATTTTTGCACTAACAAGTCTATAATTTTTTATACATTTTCAAAACTCTTTGAATACTGTTCGGAATATACACGCTCTTGCATTGTATTCAGTCATATAAATCAGATTTATATTAATACAATCTCACAAATGTTCTTCTTATTGCTACATTTAATCTTTTATTAAAAAAAAACCACAATGACCTCGTTATCCGATGTGCCGAATACAAAAAATATATATATCTTTGTGTCAAAATATGTATTATGATAGATTATTTATAAGAAACTATTCACAACATCACATCATATATATTTTTCAACTAAAAGACAAATTTGTGCTAATTCTCCAAATTGTGTCTATATCTGGATTTAATATTTGCAATTAGCACAACATATCGCATTATAACGTCAGTGTTTTCAAGAACTGTTCAAATAAAAAATTTAAAAACACTCAATTTCGAAATTAAAAAAGATAACTTATAAAAAAAGGTAATTCATAAAAAAAAACTTACCTTTGCTCAACAAATAATAGCCTCAACACCAAGTGCAACATTCCGTCTTCAAATTGTTTTCCACCAAAATCGAACGTTGGCTATGTAGTAATTCTATATTTTTTTACTGTTGGACAACAACTTGAAATAACAAATAGTTTTAACAAAAACACAACAAACACTCACGTTTGAATAGTCATAGCTTAGTTCAAATAACTTTGATTTAATAGTTAGAAAAAAACAAGATAACTCAAGTAAAAATGTTCTCCTTTTTAAACTATTTTCCAGTTTTTTGTTTTTTTTTTTGTAATACAGTCTTTTTGCTTAATCAATTATTGAATATTCTCGCAATATTTTTAAATATTCTATTACATAGACAATTCTAGTTTGCTCAATGCAAATGGTTTGTTATAAAATAGTTTTGAATATTACTTTCGAAAGTCAATTATCCATTTGCAAGTATAAAAAATAAACAAAACTGCAAATATTTTTAATCTCAATAAAATTTCTTTCGTTTTTTTTGTTTGCACTATGAAAAAATTATTTTGGAACAAATCAAGTTTCAATATTTTTGTGTAAACATTTGATGAAGTTTGAATAGTTCGTCGGTGGAAAGTTTTTGTTTGTCAAAAAACTTTTACTAAAATTGGAGAATCTTTCACGCGCAATCATGTATTTAATTCTTCTTGTTTTCTGTAGTTTTTATCTGAAAAATGGTGTTTCCAAAATTACAGCCGCAGCAATTTTACCACACGGTGATTTTGCCTATGACCCTTCACTTGTGAATTACGAAAACGGATCTGCACAACTGCACAATGCGTCACTGTTGGTAGGCGAGTGGATTGACAACATCATCCAACCCGACTTAATTTTTTTGTCAACACCTCATGGGATGGAACTAACACGAGATTTTTTGATCTACTCCAACACAAATGACAGTGGCTATGCAGTAATAGGTGACAACACCATTTTTTTAAATAAAAACAATTTGTTGAAATTGATGAAATGACTGAGCTAACAACAAAAATATACAAAAGGAAACGATCTGTTAGACCCTCTACCCAATCAGACATATCAAATTTTCGGCAACTTAAAACCAATGTGGATGCGGCCAATGGATTAATCCAACACTTGTTGGATGCAAACAGCAATAACAATATTACGGGAATGATTGGATTTGCAGATAGCATACCTTTATTTATTTCCTGGGGAGAGCTTATACCAACCTCGTTTTTAAATGGCTTGAGCAACAGCACACGTGAATATATTATTTTTTCTCAGCCATTGAGAAGATACAACAATAGTGTTCAAATGATCCCTGAATTATTAAGCGTGGGAGGACAGATTTTTTCTTTCTTTGAAACAAATAGCCTTGTCAAAGACTTAAATGTCCTCGTGTTAATATCCGCAGATCTGGCTCATACCCATCTAAGTAATGGCCCCTACGGCTATTGCACTTGCGCCGAGCCATATGATATGTTCATCAGCAAATGGGTTCAATCAATGAACCGAACATATTTGCTGACAGGTGCTGCACAAGAGCAGTCATTGGGTGCCATGTCATGTGGATTTACCGGCTTTGTCTTGCTGCAAGGAATGTTTGATGAAAGTATTAAAACGAACACCACTAATCAAGTGTGGGAGTCTCAATTGCAATGTAATTACCACCCAACATACTATGGTATGGCAGTGGCTAATTTCACACGACTCTTTTGAGTCGTATCAGATTCACGAAAAATTGTTAGATTATAAATTTTTTTTCTTTTTTTTTTCACAAATTGGAAGCAATTTCAAAGTTTTAACTTCCCTCTGTTAATATTCAGTAGGATCTCAACAGATCTTTTTTGTTTCCTAAACTGGAAAGGAAAAAAAAGTCAGCGACTGGAAAGAACATAAGAAAAAAATAGGCAAACACAACAAATAACAAAAAAAAAACATTTCAAGGTTTTAATGAACAAAATGTTACAACACTCCTCAGAAGCTGACGAAGTAAGAATTTGCGAAGTATTGATCCATAACACATCCACAGCAAAGTACAACAAGAAAAAAAAATCACAACAAAAGCGAAGGCTATACAACACCAACAAACTTTTTAGAAAGCTGTTTCTTGATTCGCTTCAGGAATTATGTTATCTTCTCCACCTTCTTCGGCATCTGCAACTGGTTCCTCAAAAGGTGTATTACCCATAGCAGCAATGTCCTCATCACTGTCATTGTCTAGTTTGCCTGCTGTTCCAAAGTCAACAGGTTTGATTTCTGGCTGCGGCGCCAAAAAGCCATCGCCCATGCCCATATCCAACACAATGTCCATATTTGGAATCGAACCAAAGTTCACCATCCCAATATCTTCCGGTTCACTTTGTAGCTCTTTTTTTACAGGTATATTCTTAGGTATGACACTTTGCACCGGTGCATTCTTTACTTTTTTGTTTTCCACGACCGGTTCATCCAAGTGTCCTCCAGTGTCTGTGTTTCCGCCCAAGATAGCGTCGTCATTGTCATCATCATCGTCATCACCTTCACGTTTTTCGCCCATCTTGTCACCATCGTTGGTGTTGATAATATCACCCATGTTTTCTTCGTCTTTCTTTTTCTTCTTTTTGTTACTTTCATCATCTCCTGGCGTTTCCATATTTTTCGGTACGGCAATTGGTGCCTGAGCACAAAGTATTGACAATTGTCAAATTTAATATGTACATTTCATCATTCAAAAAAAAAAAAAAAAAAAAAGATATAACACATATAATAATATGTACTAATATGTTTTGAGACTGAACATTCAAGTTAATGTTGTCATTAGGTGCATCTTCTCCCGAAGAAAGCGCATCAGTGGACAACATGAAAGGATTAGCATTTTTGCCCTGAGCTTGCAACTGAGCAATAAGCTGGGCATTTTGCCATTGCACCAATCGCGCCAACTCTTCAGGAGGAAGATTCATGTTTAACGCGGAGGTGTTCATAATGTAATTGTTCAAATTCCCTGCCACTGAATTGGGGTCGTACATACCCATGCCCATTCCCATACCCATACCCATACCCATACCCATTCCCATTCCCATTCCCATTCCCATACCCATACCCATGCCCATGCCCATGTTGGGATCCATTCCTCCCATGTTATACGGGGAGATAACTGGGACATTGGGTGCCACTCCACTGCTCATACCCACGTTACTGCCGCCCATGCTTGCCAAAGACTAGGAGCGATACATAAAAAAAAAAAAAAAAATTTGCCTTACATTTGCGATAATAACGCAAAATCCAAAAACAAACAAATAAACAAAAAAAAAAGCAAGACATAACGATTGCATTGTATTGTTGAGCTTGCAACTTGCTCTTCAACATACTGTTCAACATTCCGGTTACTTGTCCACCTTCTCCGTCGCCAGCATCGGCGCCGTTTTCTCCATCGCCTGAGGTGTTGGTTGTCTTGCCACCCAAGAACAAGGCATGGGTTAAGGCTTCTTGGTTGGCAGGATTTTGATACGGATCGTTGAACCGTTGCAAGCCGGACAACACTGCCGCCCCGACCATCAGTTGGTTGGTTTCCATTTCCTTCATTCGACGACGTCGCGTATGAATAACAAAAAGGAAAGTTACGCTAAATACGACGATCAACAGTATCATCACGATCACGGGCACAAACCAAGTCTTGTGAGTCACCCCATTGTCACTGCTTTGTTGTTGTTGGGCTACGTGTGTTGTCGTATAGCTGGGTGGTGGTGAATCTCCATCCTGGAGACCTTTTTTGGATATTGGTGTGTGTGTGTGTGTGTGTGTGTGTGTGGTACATTTGGTATTGGTGTTGTTGTTTTGTAATGTTATCCCTCTTCCCTCCTCCCTCACTTATTACTACCCATATTTAAAATTTAAAAAAAAGTAGTATACGTAAACGGGGGGTGCATTTTGCGATTATGCAACACATGATCAAAATAGACAAAAAAAAAGGATATTTATTTAAAAAGTATACCAGTGTTATCGTAAAGGACAACGACATCATCGACAGTTTCAAGTATGGAAGAGAATTGGTTATTAAGCATGGTGTCAATATCGGTGGCAAGGTCCTGCAACGAACCCTGCAAAATATCTACCAAGGTATTTCCCAAGTTGCGGTCGTCGGTACTAACCTTGCAAAAAAAGAGCACGTTTGCATCGGACAGCAAGGACCTGGAATTGGAGCGAAGTCGCCGCTGTGAGCCTTGTCTGGGATTTGTTCCCGTGTCGCTCGGATTGGACTGCCACGAATCATAATCGGTGACACTGGTGACAATGACTTTGAAATAGTTTTGCCATTGCTGTCGCAGAAAAGAGACTTCGTTACTGGCGGCCGTTTCAATTACAAGTGCCGTATAAGTGCTGTTTTCTACGTTTTTCCACAAGTCTCTGGTATCGATGTACTCATTGCTCGTGAGCGAACCGGAGACCACGACTCGAAAGTAGATCACATAGTCGCCGAGAATGACAGGGGTCGGACTGGTCGTGGGCTGCACCGTGGGCTTGCGTGTCATTGTAGTAGGTCTCTCCGTGGGACGTTTACTGGGACGACGAGTCGGAAGTCGCGTCGGTCTTTTCGTGGGCGACAGCGTTGGCGAAATGGAAGGCGCAACCGAGGGTGATACCGAAGGCGCACCACTTGGACTTGTCGTAGGTAGCATCGTCGGGGCGGTGGTGGGCGACACTGTCGTGGGACGACTTGTGGGATGTTTCGTCGTCGGAGACTGTGTCGGTGACGCCGTTGGCGCACTTGTGGGCAATGCCATCACATTACTTCGTTGTATTGTCGCGTCTCCAACACAACATGAGCCCGAAGAGCCCCCTAAATTGTATACGCGGTTAATGTTTCCTAAGACGAACACTGATGCCGAGAACTCCGTGCCGTAGGCTAGTCTGTTGGAAAGAATTTTCGTTGAATTCACGGTATCTGTTTCATTATTATTATTATTATTATTATTTTTTTTTTTGTCATTAGTTTTAATAAACTTTATATGTACATATATGAAACATATATACATATATATATATATGTATGTGTTCATATATGGATGTGTTACACTTAACCGTAAATGACCACATCGGAGGAATAAGACTCAGAACCGGTGTAACCACCAAAAAGGTAAATGTAAGATCCCCAATTCACACACGAAGCATATTCCGCATAGTAAGGTAGTGTTGCTACTTGCTTCCAGTTCGCAGAAGCAAATTTTGAAAATGATAGTCTGTATATGTTCGAGTCACTACCGCCCAGTATATATATGAAGTTGTTGATTACTTGAACGCATGGGCTATATTGGTACGAGGGTGGGGATGGTCCTGTTGTATCATTTGAAAGATAGGAAAAAATATGTGCTCAGAGAAGAAGAGGAGAGAGAGAGAGGAAAAAAAACAAAACATAAAAATGCTCAAGAGTATACAAATACCAGTTATTGCTTCGGATGTATTAATTACAATTTTAGTGGCGGTAGTGTATGTCACCGCAATTACTGCAGTAGCTGCGTCATCAATGCCCAACGACCCATACCAGTCACCCGAGGGCAAAGTCACCCAGGGGCATTTTCCTGTTTTCGCTTTTGAGCCGGTCAGACGATAATAACACACATAACTTTGACTGATATAGTAGAGAGTGTCCCCTCCAGTAACTGCTGCGTTCATCCTGGTATACGTAATCCCATTGGGGTTGCTTGCTTCATATTTTGAACTACCTGTGGTTGGATCATAGGATAGTATTTGATCGCTCCAACCATTGGAATATCCAACCACTATGTAGATTCTATTTTTTAATACATTCATAAAGATGTCCCATTCACAACCCTTGGCAATTTTGCAACTAAAGATAGTGCAAAACAAAATCAAAAATTAGAAGAGAAGATCCATTTTCCTTAACTTTCCGTTCACTTTGTGGTAAGCCGCTGAACCATAATAAAAACCCGTGACGAGTTGATCATTTGTTACAGTAAAATTTTGTAATTTATTATCCGCGAATTGCTTGGCAAACACGCATGCCACTGCTAAAGAAAAAAAGAAAAATGACATTATAGTTCACCTTAGTACATTAAAAAAAAAACTTTTAAGGTGAAAACGTTTCTCAATAAAGTAAACTTGAAGTGCTCAATGAGACACTCAATTTCATTCATGAGGTTGCGGTTCTTTCTTCGTGAATCGATAAGATTGTATATTTGAACTCAGAAATAGACGTAAAAAGTGGTCTTAATACTACAACTATTAGAAAAAAAAAAGGTCATTATAATCGAATATTCGAAATTTCAAACAAAATGGTGTAGGTGTTGCAAATGTCAATTCAAAAAAATTTATGCATAGAAAAGAACAAAAAGCAAACGGCGCCCCTTTTGTCAACCTATCAAATCTTACAATGTTGAATCAAGTGAAAAAGAGAAGAAGGCAAAGAGAACTTCCTAAAAACAATGTGCCTTGCTCGGTTTGGTATATGTATTTATGTACGCCACCACGGAAATACTTCCTCCACGTATCCGCACATGATGAAGTCCCACGACGGTAGATAGGCCATAACAGTGGCATATTGATTCATAGTTCGTGCATCGGTGACGAATAAATATGAATCACCTTTGGATTCGGCAACAAAAGTCATTCGTGCATAACTTCCAAAGCTGACTTGTGATAAACTCGTGACTTCTTGATTTCTGTCATCACTTTGCTGTCCTGTTTCTATCAATTCAACTGTTTTCAAAGTGGTTTGCAGCATTTTTCCGCCGACAAACACCATCAAAGTCATTGGTAGTTCGTTGCTAGCACCACTGATGGGTAGTCGACACATTCGCATTGTTGCACTAAATCCTTCCATCATCTATGAATCGAAAATGGGAGCCACATATAAAGAAAGATCTGATATGACAAAACAAAACAAGACAAAAGACGTGTTCCAAACTGTTGGGTCAGTCATATTCAATGTTCGTATGATGTCTCCTCCTCTAGGTAAAATGTAATATTTGGACGGCCAGCGTTTTTTTTTAATGACAATCTCTTTAAGTCTGGAGAGTTCTTTCTCGAGTACCAAGTCACTTTTCCCTTTTTTCAAAAATTGATCTGCGATCTCCATTTCGATTTCGGCACTTGTTCTGCGTATCTTTTTAACTCTCTGTTTTTTCTTTTTTGCGAGCATTGCTTTTTTTTTTCTTTTGTTGCGTAATTTGCTCAGTTTTTGTCGTCGTTGCTTCCTTTCAGGTGACTCATCATTGAAATACATATTTTCTACATTTTTGTCTCCACCAAACTCGTCTTCGTATTCTTCGTCTTCCTCCTCTGCCTCATTACCATCCAAAGAAGAAACGTCATGTTCATCGCCGTTTTCATCTTCTTCGTCATCGTCTTCTTCATCTCCATCATCGTCTTCGTTTTCGTTTTCGTTCTCGTCCTCATTTCCATTATCCTCGCTCTCGTCGGACTCGATTCCACTTTTCGTCTTCATGACAAGAGTGGCCGGAGTATGTATAATTGTATCTTCCTCGTCCATTTCGTTTTGATCCAATTGATACACTACATAGGGCTTCCCTTGGGCGTCTATCCCTTCGTGGTATTTAGGAATTTGAAACCCAATGGAAATGTAGTCTCCCGGATAGGCTGCCTTCACTTGCTTTCCTCGTTTAAAGATGGACGACACCGTGAAGTGATATAATGGATCGTTCAAATTGTCGAAATTTGGGACCCTTTCAATTACTTCTCCAACACGTATTACACCATAATCCACCGTCCCTTTTTGAATGAAAAAGGGAAAAAAAACAAAAACAAAAACAACTCTATTGCATACATATTCTGCAATGCTTGCATCGTAAAGAGATACGTGTAAAAATAAATACACTCACCTACCAACAAATGCTGTGGCAAATCAGCATTAGTGGCTGTTTTAAGCGGGTTAATAACCTTGCGGACTTGCATGTGAAAAGGTTGTTTCTTGCGACGATAGCGATATGCGATTGCTGGTCCACACAATATTTCCAAAGCGTCCATCAGCGTTGTTCCTCGCTTGATAATGCGAATACTTTTGTTGAGATTGCCATATCCATAAGCTTGAGTCAGATCCAATTCAAAACCTTTGTACCATGGCATTTTCTTTTTGTCATTGTTGTCACGTCGGGTCAAATTGATTCCATCAAACACGGATACAGGGATAAAAGGAACGCCAATGGTGCAATCTCCACTTGAGTCGTCGTACATGTATGTATTCGTTATCACCTTTTTCATTGTCGAAACGATCTGATTGTAACGTGATTCGCTAATCATGTTGTTTTTAGTATATTATGATATATTACATTATCTTGTGTTATATGTGATATCACATTGTAATATATTTTAATACAGTGTCGTGCATTTACACTTATAGTAAAACATACGACAAACCTGTATTTGACAATATCCATTTTACTGATTAAAACAATCAATGGGTCCATTCCCATTTTGCTGTGCTTTTCATTGTGTCGCATCAGCTTCCAGTAGTTCAAAAACACATCTACGCTTTCCGTACCAAGTTGCCGTGCCTCACTTTCATCCACACTTATCTCATACGTTTGATCTGCTGGGATTACTAGCACTCCAATCTCCCCCATAGACATTGCTCTGTGTTTATCCGATCAAAAAAAAAAAAAAGAATTAAAGAGAAAGGTCACCCAATCAAAAATATAAAAAAAACATTTATTAAGTGTAAAACGAAAGGAGACAAAAAATAAAAAAAATAAAGCAAACACAAAAGCAGCCAACCAACCGAAAGGTGGTCTTACGATAGATGCTCTTACTTGGCGAATCGATGACAAGATATTTGCAATTGCTGTTTTTCATAGTGACACTGTCGATGCTCATGGCATGGAAATCAATGGTAGTATTTCCCGACTCGGGGGCTCTTTCGGCCTTCAAGTCATTGCTGACATACAAATACACTTGATCTTTCCGACACTCATCAAGGATAGTTTGAAATTTGTCAAAAGGGACGGCCCCTTTTTCAATCGCCATTCGACCGTAGATACTGGATTTCCCACTTTGCAAACTGCCAAAAATCACCACATTGCAATACCAATCGAAATACTCTTCAGGCAGTTTGCGATGTGTTTTTTTTTTGGGCGGGGCTGCTTTGGCTTCCTGTTCAGCCTGGTCATCATCAGTAGCGTTATCATCACCATCACTATGAGCATCGCCATTGCCATTGCCATTGCGATCATGACCATTTTTACCTTTCCCACTTACCTCATCATTATCATGATCCTCATCGCCCTTGCCTTTGCCTTTGCCTTTGCCTTTACCTTTGCCCTTGTCCTTGTCCTTGTCCTTGTTCTTATCCTTGTCCTTGTCCTTACCCTTGTCCTTGTCCTTATCTTTATCCTTACCCTTACCCTTGGCCTTGCTCTGGCCCTTGCCATTTGCATTTGTATTCGCATCATCGTCCGAAGCAGCCTCATCAGGTTTTCTTCGTGTCGATTTAGGCGTTTTCGCGGTTGTTTTGGACTTGTCATTTTTGGGTGGATTTTTGCCTTTGCTTTTGCTTGCCGTTTTGTCATTTTTTTTGTCCAATTTCTTCGCGTCTTCTTTTTTCGGCTTTTCTTTTTTGCCGTTCTTCGATTTACTACTCTCCTTCTCCATCACGGGCTTGTCCGTTTTTTTGCTGGGTCTGGAGGAGCCCCCTTTTTTGGGACTGGGCGCTGCACTTCTTTTGGGCGTGGATAATCCACTTTTTTTTGGGCTCGATGGGCGCTTTTTTTCGGACTCGAAGGGACGCTCTTCTTTGGACTTGCTACGCTTGCCTTTTTTGAAGGGCTTGCTTGTCCACTTTTCACTCCGTCACGCTTTGTACTGTCTTGCTTTTTACCTGCTCCGCTCTCTTTTCCTGTCTTTTGCTCCGACCCTTCCGTCTTCTTTTTTGAACTCACGTTGCTTGTGCTCTTGCTTTTGCTTTTCGCTTGCGAAGGGTCGTCTTCACTAATGCTCGCTTTCTTCCCTGTCTCTTGTGCCCCTTTCGGCTTGTTCGAACCCTCTTTCCCCAGCTTGGGCGTTGCTGGGGTGCTCCCCTTTTTTTGATCTTTCCCTTCGCTTGCTGCTTCCTCTGTCGGCTGGGGGGAGGGCTTCCTTTTCACTTCGGCTGGTTTTCCCACATTCTCTTCTGGATTTGGAGTTGTCGCGGGATTTAATGCAGATTGCTTGCCTTGCTTCGACTGTCGAGAAGTCACTGAATTTGACGAATTACGGGACATGCTCAAGAAAAAATTTTATTGAATGTTTTAACCCCTTATACTTCTAACAACCGAGTTTTACAAAAAAAAAACCAAATAACGAGTTGCTAAACAATATAAAATACCAAATAAAAACAATCGCATAACACAAAGAATAAGCAAAAGACTGCATTCACAAACCC
>ASPP01024020.1:0-12646 GCA_000512085.1 Reticulomyxa filosa
AAAAAAAAAAAAAAAAAAAAAAAAAAAAAAAAAAAAAGTCAAAAGCAACCGATTTTCGAAAATGAAATTCTAATTAAACCCACCTTTCTGGCTTGTTCCGTCAAGTTCAGTCCATCCAATTCGTCATCGTACAAGTTTTCAACTTCGACTCCGTTGATATTGCTGGAGAGGTGAGTAGTGCCCTTGGAAGCACTGCCATTCGCATTTGCAAAGGAAGAGAGTTTGTTGTTGTTGTTGTTGTCGTTGTCGTTGTCGTTGCTGTCATTGGAAGCATATGCCTCTGCAGATGGTGCCATTGGTGCAGGTGCTCCATTGATAGACAAGTCGTGAATGGTCAAAAATGATTTTGCATTGACTTCATTTTTACTCTGAGCTTGGGCTGGGTCGGAGGTTGCGTCCGCAGATGCATTTTTTGACATTACCTTGGAATAGTCCTCCGAATTAATGTAATCAATTTTCGTCGGGTCATATGCCATATGGTCTTTATGAAGCTCTTTTATAAATGCCGTGCTGTCAAATTTTTCAATATCTATATTGTAATAATGCTCTATCAATTTTATTTTTACTATGTAATGATCCACTCGATGTCGCAAGTTTTCCACCAATTTAAATCCAAACTCTCTCTCTTGCTCCCATTGCCGCTTCTCGGTTTCCAATTGCTTATTGTCTCGGCGGTAATCGTTCAATAACAACAGACCCTCGCTGCGCTCTTGCTCCCATCTTGCGCGCTCTTCTTTACGCTCTTGCCACAATTTTTTGTACTCTGTTATCCATTGCTTCAACTTTTTTATCAAACATACACACACACACACACATGCAAGGTCCCGTCCAAGAAAATATTATAATAATGATCATATTTTACAATTTATGTACTTAACTTGCTCTTCCACCGTCATACCAGGACGTATAAAGGTCACTTGAAAATCTTCACTTTCAGACATTGCTAAGTGTGACAGATGCTGGAGTTTTTCTTTTCAGAAAAAGAGTTCTCAAACATTTCCTTTTGAGAAGATTTACTGTGCTGTTCGGCCTGGCATTTCACAAAAACACTTGATTTAAAATTATATAATAAATAAAAATTTAAATTGTATACTTTTTCAACACGTACATAGGTCTTTATCAATATTGCAACTTTTAAACGAGAGACGAAGCAAAAGAGAGCCGAAGTGTAAACAACAGGTACAGTGTCGGAAAAAAAAAGTATTAAAAGACTCCTCACAAAGGTAGCAATAATGTCAAGTAATAGGGAGAAAGGCAAAAATTCCAAGGAAATTCAACCGTTAATAGAAAAAGATGACGCAAAAACGTCGAAGAAGTCAGGCAGTTTTGAAACGTTGGCTCCACAAGCAGCAATGCACGATCCCCAAATCGAATCGAATGTCACAAAATATTTAAAGAAGGACACTTCATTCACAGAAAAATGGGGAGAATGTGTAAAAGTATACTTAACAACAGATTGGAGACGAGGCAAAGGTTGCAATAAAAACCACATTGACGATGCACATCATGATAATTGTGTATTAGCCGACGAATGGCATATGTCCGCCAAGGTGGTCACTATGGATTCAGGATCATCAGAGGCATATTCTTATTTAGTTTCACTAATTATTCGAAGTCGGAGTAAAGAAGTGAAACATTTGCCATTCCATTATTGTCAAGGTCTGTTTCCAAAAAAATTCTTTCTTTCCTCTTTTTTTTTTTTTTTTTGCATCACAATTTTTTTTTTTTTTTTGCATTCCGCTCACAAAATCATTTTTAAAAAAGTTCGTGCTGGTGAACCATTTGACTGCAGACTATTGGATGATGCTGCATATGACGCACTTGTAAATAAATTTGGTAAAAAACGGTCTTGCAAGCATCGGAAAACTCGAAAAAAATAAATCAAGCAGTAAACATACTAAAGTGACGGTGGATGTCAATGATGACACCACGCAGGAAGAAGATGAAAGAGGAAATATCAGCAAAAAACAAGTTGCATGTTTGTGTAGTGGCATTGCTTTGGTTATTGTTATCTGTCTTGTTTTAACGATTGGTCTGTGATCTATGGGATAATCTTTTCTTAGCTACTGCCTTATAATTCGCAAAAATTAATGCTATGTGTTTTTATAAAGAGGTTCAACAGATATACATACTTGTACTGAATGAGTCTTAACTCTGAAAACATATTCATAGTTTTGTTGAAAGAGAAAAGTGAGCCTTTTTTTTTTTCCATCAATCTTGCAGGCAACACTAAAAAAAGGAGTTTTAGTTTTAAAAAATGAACCTAGGGGGGGGGATGTTAAAAAAAAGCATACCATAATTATATTGAGAGAAAATTAATGTCAAGAAAATTTGTAGTAGATGACGATTCAATTCGGGCAAAAGTAGTTGTTTTGGGAACTGCAAGTTCAGTGGATCGTAGATTTCTGTTGATTTGTTTGGCAGACTTGCAGTGTAAGTCAACGGATGTGTTTGTGCAAGAAAAGACGTAGGAAAAACATGTTTGGTGATTAAGTACGACACTGGTAATTTTGCAGAAGGATCTGCGCCAACAATAGGAGCCTCTTATGTTGCAAAAAAAGTGTTATGCCATGTTTATGTGTGCGTGCAAACAATCACTCAATGAAGTGCATATGAATGTGTTTGTTTGGACAAACAAACAAAAAAATAGACAAGTGAACAAAGATAATGGAATATTACTACAAGTTAAACGAAGCAAAAAAAAAAAGGTGATTCAGAAACCAGTTAATAGAAAGAAAACAATACACAATAGATATGGGACACGGCAGGACAAGAAAGATTCAAGTCAATGGCCTCCATGTATTATCGAGGTGCAGATGCAGCAATCTTAGTATTTGATGTCACAGATAATCACTCTTTTGAGTCTGTGAAACAATGGGTCCAAGGTGAGTTTTTAGTGTTTGGCACATCTACATATACATATATGCATATGTAGATGCGAATTGATCTGTTTAAAAGAATAAACTAAAAAAAAAACTCAAAGATATAACGCACATCTGCTTGCAATACTACAATGAATGTGTGTTTCAAAAACAACAAAGAGTTGCAAGAACACAGTGACGTGTCATCTGACATAGTATTAGCCATCGCTGCGAATAAAATCGACTTAGCGAATCAAAACCCTTCCAAAGAATCTTTGTTAGCACAAGCAAAAGAATATGCCAAAGAAATAAAAGCGTCTTTTTTTGAAACCTCTGCCAAAACATCACAAGGCATCCAACCTTTGTTTGAAACGGTCGCACAAAATATCTTATCCATTAAACTTAAAAAAACAAATGCTGATGACAACAGGGTCATTGTTTGGGATACATCATCCAATCGGAAGAGGTGTTGTTATGGGTAATTTTTCCTTTGTTGGCCCATTTTCTTTCTTTCCTCTTTTTCTCTTGCCAGCTTTTGAAATTTTCTAATTTTGCCTCTTTGAGCTTTTTTCACACCACCGATTATGCTTACTTATCACCATTCTATTTATCACGATGAAGCAAACCCATATCATGTACAAATTACAACTGTGATTACAAAAAGATACAACACACGGGATAAAATTTTTTTTTTATGAGAGTTTGATATTTCTACTTTCTTGCTTAGGGGTAACACGCTTGCTAAATAGTACGTCAAGGGTGCAAGGTTCACAAGTTTTCAACAAATTAAAAAAGTTCATGAATAAGAGCCCAAAAATATCACATAGCATCAAATAAAAGACAAATCAAATTTTAAAGAAATTAATAACTTTTCAAAACTTTTTAAGGTGCTTTCGACGCATGGATTTTATTCAAAAAATATCAAAAAACTATTTTCATTGTTCGACAGTTGCTCTATTAGTTCTAATTTCCCATTGAAACATTTAGGACATTTCACAATGTACTGTTTACTTTGAAGGTTGGATATGCAGCAAAATCTTGATTGAAATGATGAACAATTTATTCTCGATCACAACAAACCTCACTTTTTATTATATCAACAAGATTTTGTCAACTTTTTCTTAATGCTTTCATTATGAAGTTCAGTTTTTCTGTTGGTCCCTTTTGGTTCGTTTAGAAAAAAAATGGTGTCGTTGAAGTGTATGCACTTTGTGTTTCACCTTCTAATTTTATGAATTAACCAATAGTTGGTTAAATTACACTTGCTTTAAATTTTTGAATATTTAAATCATGTACGTGGTGTGTTAGAGAATAAATAGGGATAACATAAAACAACCAATGAATAGATGTAGCAAGGGTTTATGTTTTTTTTCTAGTGTTGGCCCCAAAAATACTTTTTCGGGACAATGGCAGCCCCATCTACAACGCTTGAACATGAAGCTGAAAATGGCATTTTTTACGCTGTTCAAGAGTTGGCACAGACCGAAAGAGGATATTTGAAATCATTGAATCAATTGAGAAGGGTACTTGAACAAAGCAAAAAACAGAAAAGGGGAGAGGATGAAAAACACAAACACAACGAAACAAAACATTGGGACAGGAATACATCAATAAAAATGTTGGAAAGCAAAGTTCTGAATGAAGAAAAAATTCATGCATATTTTTTGGAGATACTGATAATCAATGGCATCCATTATTTACTGTCTGAAAATTTGGAGAGAGAATTGGATTGTTGGCCATCTTCACAAATCCCTCAATTATTTTTGCAATTTGTTCAGCTTTTATTTACATATTTTTTTTGTTTGTTTTATAACGGCATAGAAACAATTCTCAACGAATGCACATATAAAAAACTCTGTACATCACTATTTTTCTTATCCAAT
This sequence comes from Reticulomyxa filosa, assembly GCA_000512085.1. Lineage (NCBI taxonomy): Eukaryota > Foraminifera > Reticulomyxidae > Reticulomyxa > Reticulomyxa filosa. Next base: position 4,745 of record ASPP01024020.1, read on the forward strand.
TATCACAACTCCCAAAAAAAAAAAAAAAAAAATGAAAAAAAAAGGTACCAACATTTCGAGTGTATACGTATTATGTATTGCGATATAATTGGATCGCAGAAGAAATGAAAAAGCTCGCAGAACAATACCCAGAGCTCAAAAATATTTTACCAGTTTTTTTTTTTCCCTTCTCCAATAACAAGCTTACATGATAGCACTTTTTATTTCAAAAAAAAAAAAAAAAAAAAGGGAAAAAGTTATTGGCCACAAAAAATTGAAAACTTGTTGATTACTCCAGTGCAAAGAATTCCTCGATACAAACTTTTATTGGCAGTGCGTTGAGTTTGTTTCCTTTTTGCGATTTCTATGAACGTTTACATTTTTTTTTTTTTTTATATATAAAGTTTGAAAAATCGACACATTTTTTTTTTTTTTTTTTTTTTTGTGGAAAAAAAAAAGGAAATAATAAAATTGAAATCAAAAATCCCAAAAAGCAAGGTGGAACCATCCACACCAGTGGAAAACGTGGCGACAAAGAATGACAATACACAGACGGCAAATGCATTGAATGACAGTGCACGCGAGATTGAAGAGCAGAAGAGTGCTGACACAAACACAACCGTGAAGGAAAATCGCCGACATAAATCGAAGCAGCTGAGTGCCAATAGTGACACGTGGCGACACATGCACAGCAACTCACTGGTGATCACATTGACGGAAGAGAAGCCATCGAACGGGATGGGTTCGGAAGCAGTCACAGTCGCCTCTCCAAGTGAAGCAGAGTTGGAAGAAGACTCGAATTTTGAAGAGACGGCCAGCATCAAAGACAAAAAAGAACGTGCCAACAGCAGAGACTCCATTCGCTCAAAACACAATTTGACTCTCACCATTTCCACCAATGTCAATGAAGAAAAGACGACGACTGACATTACTCCAGTGTTGTCCGAGCCAAAAACAATGTCCTCTCAACATGAGAATGCGATTCTGGTGACCAATTCAAAGGTTATTTTATTTACACATTTTTTTATAACAAAAATGTATCAATACAAATAAAATATAAAATATAAATATATACATTTATATTTATATAAAGTGAAATTTTTATTTTTTCATTTTTTTTTTTTTTTTTTTGATGAAAGAATGCCTAAAAAAACAAAAAGAAACATCACAGATTTCATCAAACACAAACACTGGCGATGCTACGTGGGTTTATGAAATGCGATTTGTGGTTGAAATGCGCGTCAGCTACGAAAGGCTGAAACATAGAAAGGCAGTGCATCTTGATGCAAAACATTCTGCAAGTGAAAACGATAAACAAATAGACAGACAAAAAGAACAGTTCAAAATCAACTTGGCTCATTTGTTGAGTATCGATAGCGAGCGAGTGTCATTTGTTGATGTGGAAAAAATACACGGTGGCTATTCGATTGTTTTTCATGTACTTTTCACCAATTTGAGTTGAGTCCATTGTTTTCGAGTTGCTGGCGTGTCTATTCATCAATGTATATCATTATACACAAAAACTCTTTGTGAAAAATATAGTCGACCTCACTCGTTTGCGAATGGCATTTGATACGATAATTGACAATTTCGAATTTCAAAAAAAAGTTTGGCGAGACAATGGACCTGAAAGAAACACCCAACATCCAAATGCACGTAACCGACTTTTATGAGTTGAAGACAGCGGATGAAGCTATTGCCCAATTGGATAATGCGGGCGATCCCAATGGCGAAATCATCACTTTTGAGGATTCAGAGAACAGTGAACAGAAGAGCAACAATGATAGTGATGAGTTGGAAAACTTTGAAGAAGAAGGCAGCACTAACACTGACGGCAATGATAGCGGTGATGGTGATACACTTGGACATGACAAAGACACAAAAGATCACAAAGATAAAAATAGAGATAAAGGTAAGGATAAGAATAAGGATAAAGACAAAGACAAAGATAATGAACATACAAATGAAGACCGTTCTGACACTAGTCACACTGACCTTGATGAATTTCATTTCCTCCAGTTGCATACTTCTGAAGAGAACGTTGGTATGGAGACCATCGACAGTACCAAAGAAGATTCATTTGCTCACGTATGCTACACAAAGAGAGAAAAAGGGGGTTGTTTTTAAAAAAATAAAAAAAATTTGAATGAAAGCTAAGATTAAATAATAAAATATACAAACAGCCCGAAATTGAAGTGTGGCGCAACGATAACCATGAAGAGGACCACGAAGAGCCTCCTCAGCGAACCATCACGAACCCGCTGTCCTTGCTTGCGCGCTCATCTCAGGCCGCAAGTGCAATTCGATTAACCAGTTTGGGAATTCAAGGGGACAAGCAAGTGTCACAAACGCCTCTGACTCCCTTTGGAGGGATGAACAAAATGCTCAGTGCACCGGGGACGCCCTTTCATTTGGCAAACACCCCTTTTGGATTATCTCCGGTCACTCCGCGATTATTTAGTTTCCGCAGTAGTAATTCTTCCATCGGCAGCGCCGCTGGGCTTGTGCTGTCTCCAAAAGCAAGTGGCGGAGGAGGAGGAGGAGCAGTGCCTGCTTCAGGCCAAAGAGGCGGATCGTTGATTATGCCAGCCGGGCACAAAAAAACCTCCTCCGATCACGACCATGACCGTTTCAATGACAAGGCAAAGTCCAGTCGGCAAAACTCCATTGACATGTCAAGAAGAAGCAATAACAATAACCCCTTATCTTTATTGCCTGAAGTGTTAGAGCCTTTTGAAGCCGAATTGCGCAAAGCTTTGAGCGTCAAATCAACCCCAATCACACCACAAAGTGCCAGAACAACACGAAAAAAAATCGATCCCAAAGGTATTTTAAAAAAAACTCAAATCCTCCTTTTTGTTCCCCTCCCCCTTTTTTTAAAAAAAAAAACTTTACAAAAAAAAAAAAAAAAGGTGCCACTGGCAAAGGTTCGAAAGTAAATCAATCATTACGCCCTTCATTGCCACCATCACACGGAAAAGCCAGTGCTATTGGTTCCAAACGAAAGCCACACAAAGAAGCAACGGATACATCGCAGTTGGGGATCTCCTCCTCGCAACCAGACGAAACTGATGCAAACGAAAAGCATTTGAGTCGCAGACTGTCTCGAGCTTTGAGTGGTGGTGCAAAGAGTCATTTCTTTAGCGGACTGGAAAGTCATCGCGACAGTGAGATACGAGCCAAACGCAAAACCGCATTTGCGAAGTCGTTCAGCAAAAAGACGCACCCAAAAAAAGGATTGAACCAACGAAAAGGATTATACTCACAGCGACACATTTTAAAAGGGATTGGTTTGAATCGCCAATCTACTGCCCCAAAACATCGAAGATCAATGTTTTTTGATAATGATATGCTGATCAATATCGGAACTTTGGGTAGCACCAGCAACCTTGCTGCGAATAATGCCGCGTTGGGAAGCAAGGCAATTGTTCCTCCTCCCCTCCCCCGCAATCAGCAATTGCACAATCTCCCAGTTTTAACTGTGGCATATCCTTTTGCACTTTACAAGAACATTATGTATGTGGTGAAACGAAATGAATTGACTTCAAATGCAAATGTGTTGTGTGTGTACAATGGACTGTTTGTGAAAAATGTTGTTCAAAAGGCAAAGAAGGAAGTGGATTTAGCGAAACGGCTGACCATCACGAAGACGCTCAAGTCACGCCTTTTTGGGAAAACGACAGAGACTTGTACGGCGCGCTGATGAGCGTCCAAATCATTGCCGAGTTCATGAATGAGTACAAGGCGTCGAGCGAGTGTCGAGCCAAGTTTATGAAAATGGCCAAATATTTCACGCGCTTTGTTAAAAACCACACCTATCATAAAAACTGGTCGACCAAGAGATTTGTCGATAAAGCCAAAGCCAAACTGCATTCCACTAATTACAATCTCCATTTGTACGAAAATTATTTGACAAATCAAAAGTACTTTATTAATTATCAAATCAACTTAAAAAAAAAAAGTTAAGAATTTATTATTATTATTATTATTATTTATTCATAATAAATAAATATAAATACAAAACAAAATGAAACAAAACAAAAATATGTTACTCCAGAACAATCGATTCCAAGGATCTTACCTCTTCCAGCGCTGCAAGCACAGCCCTGGAATTGGGTGTCATTGACGTCACGCCCCGCCAACATTGGCTTGTTGTTGTTGAAGGAAAATGAAGACGACACTTACACCGGATCTTTGGACAGGTCTTGCACAGACCGAGAGGAAATATCTAGCTCTGCAAGCCATTGCAGAAATGTGGACAAATCAAAGACTGGCATGCTACCCAAAATCTCGTTTTCAACGGGAAAACGAGGAAAAGACAAAGACAAAGACAAAGAAAAAGAAAAAGAAAAATTTGGAACGCGATGCGACCCAAGAACTTTCGAATTCACAGTTCGAAAGCGGAGTGTTGCCGTCACTCACTATTGAAAGAGAACAATCCACAAGTCAATCGATGGGAAGCGGCTTGGCATTCGCCGAGGATTCCGTGGAAATTTCCGAGTCGAAAATGGACGAATCCTTGAGACATTTGCATTGTGAAATGGACGATGAGTTCGCCTTGGAAATCGACCCTGTTCACAAAATGGGCTTTTGCTACACCAAAAACTATGCCGTGAAAAAGAACAAATCGAAACAGTGGAAAAATCGCTATTTTGTAGTGCGAGGACATATGCTGTTCCGATACACTTTGAAAGAAAATGGACAAGCTATCGATTTGATGAACTGTCATGCAAAGGCTTTTGATTTGGAATATGCCAAAGTTTAAATCTTTGCAAAAAAAAAAAAAAAGACGACGAAAATCAACATTGAAGATATTTTCTATTTCATCTATATTGTACACTGTGTATATGTTGTCACTTTACAAAATAAAAAAAAGGTCGAAGCACATGAAACGCCAATCACTTACAATGGAGTAAACTTGTACTCATTTGCATTACATTTCGTCTCGCCTTTCGAAAACTTGAATAACCTGTCTGCACAGCAAGAGCATAGGCAGTTCATGAGAGATCACCCTCCATTGCATTTGGCTTGCCGAAGCATAACCGAACGAGACGGATGGATAACTGCTCTTAAGTCATGTAGCGAAGTATATCAAGACAACGAGAAAATAGCAGCGAAAAGTGAGGACAAACACAGCAGCGAAGTGTCTGCTGCCAATAGCATGTATACTGACAGTAGTAGCACTCAAATAATACAAAAAAGCAAGGTAAAAACAAAGAAAAAGAAAAGGAGAAAGAAAAGGAAAAGGAAAAAGAAAAAGAAAAAGAAAAAGAACAGAACAACTTTGGAACCGAATCCAATAATACATTTCCAAAGAGGATGGGTAGATCCTGTTCTTCGACGGCGTTTCATTTGGTAAACTCTTACCGACAACTATTGTTTGAAGGCTGCGCACAGCTGCAAAACCAACAAATGTATGGCAAGTTCGCCATTCCTGTTCAACTCTTCTTAGGAAATGATATCATCATCATTTGTGACCGGACCGGACTGCTGGAAATGAACACCACCGAAGAAAAGAAAACCAGTGAACAAAGGAAAGATGGGTCAAAAGGACACAAGAGACAGCCGACCAAAGATCCACAAAGTATATATATGTATATTTGCATGTGCGTGCATATAATTGTGACAAAAAATGTTTTGTTTTGCTATCAGATACAAAGAGAAATCGTCGACGATCAGCTTTTTTAGGAGAATTATTCAACAAATCCCAAGATGCGACTCCAAGTCATGACACAACAGCAGAGGATGAGGATACTGACGTCGATGAAGGCGAAGACGAAGAGGAAATGCTTCAACGCGATTTTCGAGAGTTTTACAAATTGAAATTCATTGGTGCAATTCATTTGATGGAAATCGTCAATATTCAATTGGTTGATCCCACGAATTACAATCCCACGACCACGGGCAACAAAGAGCAAGGTCCATTGTTCAAGTCCTCCGCCTCCACGATCGGCGACATTCATCACACTTTTCATCAAGAATTCAACAGCGTGGGCCGCGCTGTTGTCCATCACGAAGAAGAAGAGTTCCAGTGGAAATTGGTCATTGTCACCGAATTTGAATTATTGACTTTTGCATATAAAACACAAGAGGCTAGGGACGATTGGATTCGTCGATTGGCACATTTGTATACCAATTTACAGATGTTGTGCGGAAGAATCACTTGTATCTATACATACATACATCATACATCTATACATGTAATATGTGCATATATGATGTATATAAAAACATTATATTGTATATGTACATATTTTTTATTCATGCTGTATTGTATTGTGGACAATAGCGGTGGAAATTGCTCACAATACGCTTCAAAAATTGGATAAGCGAATTCAGAAATTAGAAAAGGAGGAAAAGAAATTTGAAAAAGATCTACTCGATCGATTGGGTGAATTATTCAAACTAAAAGACAAACGAGAAAAACAAGAGGATAAGCTGCTGGCTCAGTCAGGATTGCTGGAGACAAGTGTGAGCAGTTCGGCGTCCGCGATCGAAGATGACCTGATGGAGAAGATACGACACGTCCAAGGAGAGTTTATGACGCTGGTCGAAAACTTTGCCAGCTTTCAACTCAAAATGTATGCCATTCGTGCACGCAAAGATGAATTAACGTTGTACTTCAACAACAGGCAATTTATCCCTCGCTTTGTCAAACAGTTCATCGAACTGCAAAAAGAGCTGCAGCGAATCACTCCAGAGACAGAGTATCTTGAGAGCTTGGAGGAATCCCCGCCTATCTTTAGTGTAGATGGCGACGATACCTTCTTTCAATCTACAATCACTCCACAAAACCCGAGTCATCAAACCAATGATACTACTACTGCCACTGGTGTTGAATCAGGCAGTCGTCAAGAAGTTAAACAAGTCAGCCAACCCCATACCTCTTCTTCAAAGCCGCCAAAGGACAATAAGGACACTTCGAAAGATAAAAAATATCTTAGTGCCAAAGGAAACAAAAAGCAAAGAGACGACATGTCAGATGATTTGGAAAAAAAACACACGTTGGTCCATTGGATGGTCAAAAATAAAGATGATGAAATTGAAAACAAATATATTGATGACAAACTTGCATCGGAAACAAAAAAACAAATCAAACGAAAAATGCAAGAAAAAGTTATCAACGAAGTTGACACAGAGGTTCAACATATGTTGGATGAAAATAGTTCCTAACTTTTTTTCAATTTTTTGTTTTTGTTTTGGGAGGAGGGGATCAAATGGCAAAGGGATTAGTTTGTGTGTTGGTTGACTTTCTTTGCTTTTCGTCTCTTTCATGGTTCAACCGAATTTGGTACTAAAAAATTGACATTTTTAATGTTACTATTTTTGTTTCTCGGATGACAAGGAACATATATTTTTGTGTGGATTGTTCAGTAACCAGTTTACGGACTAGATATTTTTTTTAACAATTGTGGAGGCTATTGATATAACTGAGACATCTTTTATTATTTCCTGCAATTTAAGTATCAGATGTCAGCAAAAAATTATCTTGTCATTTCTTTCTACATTCGAAAGTATATGTGAAATGTCAAATGTGGGATCAGGGATGTCTGTGTACCGAAAGGAAAAAGGCAAATCCGAGATTGCAGAGACAATGACAAAAATAAACAATGTGACAATCAAATTGATTTTGTTTACAGACTTTGGTCGCACAAACGATTGGAGTTGTAATGTATGCCGATTGAAACAAAAACATTGGAACAAATTAATACAGTAAGATAAAAAAGAAAGTTGACACCTAAAATGCCACCTTATAGAGATGATTGTGTTTCTACATGAAAAAACAACATTTAATCAAAATTTTTTTAAAAAATATCTACGAATCGTGCAGTTTTTAAATATCATTTTGGTTTTTTAATAAGTCTTTACAATTTTTTCAAAAATTTTATTCTTTCATTTGATTTGGTAAAATTTCTTAAAAAA
>ASPP01024023.1:0-20115 GCA_000512085.1 Reticulomyxa filosa
GCACAGTTTTATATAACTTTACGCAATTTTAATGTATCCCATGTACATATACATATACATATACATATACATATATGTATATGTGTGTGTATGTGTGTGTGTGTTCAATAGTTTTACAATTTTTTTCTCGTTTGTTTGTTTATTTCTATCGCTCAACTGAATGGTCACGAGTTGGGGTGTGTGGTAGTAGGCTGTGGTATTTTTCCACTTCTTGGAACTCGTTGTACTGATCCTCCAGCACGCTGTCGGGCTCATATTTGTACAGACTGTTTTCGCCGGTTATCACAAACGAGCTTTGCTTGGTTGTCTTTGGCTGTGGTGTTGGAGTCTTTTGCATATGTCCCGATGCCACTTTTACATTGCCTGTCTTACATACTGCACTAGTCATACCCGTCTCTTGCGACGCTTTCTCCATATTCACTTCCATATCTTTTTTTGTTCGCTGGGAGTCGTCGTCGCATTTTCTTGCTGCAATTGTTTATGCAATGTATGTGTCCCTGACACCTTTCGCCTCAAGCGATCAAAAAATTGGGTGCTCATCTTTTTATATTCTTGGATTTGTGGGTGATTTCTTTATATTTTATTTCTTTTTTTTTAAATAAGCCCTTTTTCTTAGAGAAATACTGTTTGCTGCTATTGTCTATTGCTATGTTGCAAACTTTCAGACGTATAACACGCATGGACAAGCAAACGACCTTCTGTTTTTTGGTCTGGTATCATCGTATCTTTTGTAATCACTATACTTGTGATCTTGTGTCAATCTTTGTATTTCAGTGGCTGTGGTACTCTTTCCAAAATTGACAAAGAAGTAGGTTCAGTGGTCCAAAAAAAAAACCTTGTAAAGGGAATAAACTTAAAAAATATAATAATAGAAGATGGGCCAAGGTCCTAATGGCGGATTGCCCGGAATGCCACCAAGTGGCTTTCAGAAAGTGAAATTTTATTGATTATATGACTCAATAGAATTTTAAGAAACAAAATTTTGCAACACTGAAACAAAAAAAACAGAAAGACGAAAAAAAGAAAAAGAAGCCACCACCACGCAAACCACCCATGCGCATTGGAAAGAAAAAGAGAAAAGGACCACAATCCTCAACAAAAATTCCGGCAGTGGTCCCTTTATCTAGGTGCAAACTCCGGAAGCTGAGGTTCGATCGTATAAATGACTGGCTGCTGTTAGAAAAAGAATTCGTTAGCAACCAAGAAGCCATTAAACCCAAAGAAGAAAGAAACAAGGTTTTTTTTTGTTCCCTGTTTTTTCTTGTTTTTATTTTTCCTACTTGTGTTTAAAAAAAAAACTCAACTAGTGAAATTTTTCCCCTTTTTTTTTATTTTTTAAAATTTCGTTCACTTTTTGATTGAAGATAAAAGTTGGAAGCAAAATTGCCAAAATCCAACAATCAAAAGCGCTCTACAATGTGATGTAAAGATGCTTTTATGACATTTCTGTTGTTTTATTTTTTAAATAATTTTAAATAGAAAGAAAGAGATCAAGTGGACGAATTGAGCGGAGTGCCATTGATGATTGGAAACCTGGAGGAAATGATTGACGAGAATCACTGTATTGTGTCGACACCGATGGGTCCTCAAAGCTATGTCAATATACTGTCGTTTGGTAAGTGACAAGAGCAGTCTTTTTTGTGAACATACACCAAACAAGCAAACAAAACACACAAAGATGAAAAATGTATCTTTTGCAAAAAAAAAAACAGTGGACAAGGATTTGCTGGAACCTGGCTGTACAGTGTTATTGAATAATAAATCAATGTCCGTGGTGGGCATATTAAATGACGAAACGGATCCAATGGTGAATGTGATGAAAGTTGACAAAGCGCCTTTGGAAACTTATGCAGATATCGGCGGGTTAGATCAACAAGTACAAGAAATAAAAGAATCAGTGGAATTGCCAATGACCCATCCAGAAATATATCAAGACATTGGCATATCTCCGCCCAAAGGTGTTATATTGTATGGTCCTCCAGGCACTGGGAAAACACTGTTAGCAAAAGCCGTTGCGAATCAAACTGCGGCAACTTTCCTTCGCGTTGTTGGATCCGAGCTCATTCAAAAGTATCTCGGAGATGGACCTAAGCTCGTTCGAGAATTGTTCCGAACGGCAGAGGAGAATGCGCCGTCGATTGTGTTCATTGATGAAATCGATGCTATTGGTACTAAGAGGTACGAGAGTACATCGGGCGGAGAACGTGAAATTCAAAGAACGATGTTGGAGCTGTTGAATCAATTGGATGGATTTGATGAACGAGGCGAGGTCAAAGTCATAATGGCGACCAATCGAATTGAAACTTTAGATCCTGCTTTGTTGCGACCTGGAAGATTGGATCGCAAGATTGAGTTTCCTTTGCCAGACTTGAAGACCAAGCAAAAAATCTTTGATATCCACACTAAAAAGATGACACTGTCAAACGATGTATCATTTGACTTGCTCGTTTCTTCAAAGGATGACTTGTCTGGTGCTGACATTAAAGTTAGTCGCTTGTATCTGCCGCAACTTGTCATCTTTCTTTTACACGCTTGTTCCTTTGTGCATCAAATAAAAAAATAGGCTATGTGCACAGAAGCAGGTTTATTGGCATTACGTGAAAGAAGAATGAAGGTTACATTAAAAGACTTTGAAAAAGCCAAAGAAAACATTCTTTACAAGAAATCAAAAGGAGTTCCAGAAGGGCTTTATTTATAATCGTGAAATACTCATCGTTTTCTTGTGTGGTGAGTGAAGATTGCACGCAAAAGTTGTCTTTCACAAAAAACAAAAAAAAACACCACTTATTTGACGCAACAAGTTCACTTTTGCTTTTGAAAACCGCCAAAAAAATTGTTATTTCTCAAAAACTAAATTATCAAAAAGTATCCGTAATCTACGAGTACACATCATTTTCCTCTATTTTTTTGAATGTCGCACAAGAGAACGGTTTTTTCAAAAAAGCATGTTTACATTATATCTCGGAAATTAGGTCAAACAAGTGATCACACAATCACAGAAAATTAATGTAATTCTATCTTCAAAACAACATATTATGGTGGAATCTTTAGTCTCTGAATATAATGACTTTACTTAGCTAAAAAATTGTTTTCTTCAGCTAGAACTTTGTTGGTAATCATTTTTATGCACTTGGTTGGTTATTGTCTGTGTTATTACGCTGATTTTTTGCGCCACTCAGACTTAACTCAATTATTTCAGTGATATCTCTTTATCAAAGTTAACCACATTCACAAACGAAACTCTGACGGCTCGTTTCTCTCCCAACAAAGTTTTTTTTTGCTTGAATAGAAACACAAGAGCTGAAAATTTATAACGATTAGCCTAAAAATGGAGGATGATGTAAAAATTTTTCCAGAATATGAAATACTTGTTGGCGCGAACATTCGAACATTACGGTAAAAAAGCAACAACGAAAGTTTGTTGAACAAAAAGGAAAGAGCATACTAAAACACAGACAGGCAAATACGGAAGATGGAGAATTGGAATCAAAGGCAACAGTGGTGATACGAGAGATGATAAACAACAAAAAGGCGGGTAAACTGACATTGTCTATGCTTCCCATCCAATCGGATGATTTTTTGTCAATTGCCAAGTATTTGCAACAAAGATCACAAACTGACAATTGTTACGCTTTTGTTTTATTTTGACAAATGTGTCCAAAACAAGTATACATCATACGCAAAAAAAAACCAAAAAAAAACCTAGATCAATGTATTGAGCGCTTAAATCTAACCGGCGTGGCAGTAAACGCAGCACTAATGTGCGTGATTGCAGATGAATTATTAGACAATACAAAGTATAGTAAATTGGCATGGCTAAATTTGAGCCAAACTGGGCTCACTGGAGACGTGCCTGTTGCCAAAAAAAAAGCTATTCCCAAGCAACCACAGAGTTACACATTTTTATTTCTTTGCTTGTTTGCCTATCGAATTGAGGCATTCCAAATACAACAAACAAAGTGCGTGAAATGAATGAAAGCGACAAAGAAAAAGAAAAAGAAGAGAAAAAAAAAGAAGATGTGGTGAGCATATTAGCCAGAGGATTGGAAAAGAATAAAAGTTTAAAATATCTGCTTTTAAGTAAAAACCCAAAAATCAAAAGCGACGCATTTAATCGGCTGTTGCAAAGTATCTATCAGCATCCTCAAATTCAATTATTTGTTTACAATGGAAATCGACTTACCCTTGAACATGCCATAATTTTGGGGCAATATTTTGCACAATTCCCTAACCCCACCTTGCCAAGGATTTCTTTGGAGTCCTGTTCCATCACGGATCAGCTTGTATGCTTATTTGTTTATTTATTTATGTTTTGTTGTTTTTATTATTATACGTACTTACGTACGCTACTTTGCCTGTGCGATAACAGTTTGCAGAAATTTGCAAAGGAATTCGGTTGAACGGAGTATTGCGACATTTGCAAATGCCGAAAAATGAGATAACAGACAAAGGAGTTGATTTGCTGTGTAAAGCCTTACGCAGAGTGCCAATGGGAATGGAAACAGATGAAGATATTACCCAGCAAGTAGGTTTGTCTCATAAATTCTTACTATTTTATAATTTTTCAAAAAAAAAAAAAAAGGGGGTACATCCAACGCCTTTCGTGTGCATGTAACAACGGAGGACAGAAAGAGTAGTGCCACCCTCCGCGATGAACTTGTTGAACTTATCGGGGAATAACCTATCAGCAGAAAGTGGAAAACATTTGGCAGAAATGATGGCGCATAGCTATCATGTGGAATATTTGGATTTATCATTTAACATTGGATTCGGTGACGACGGAGTAAATGCATTGTGCAATGGGCTAGTTTCGAATGAGTCGTTAATGTCACTGCGGCTGGGTTGTTGTAACTTGACCGATGCTTGTTGTGAATTATTAGGTCAAGTCTTGTCGAAACATAGCAACTTAGCGTCTTTGGAATTACAGTTGAATAATGAAATCACTGGCGAAGGAATGACTTTGCTGTGCAAAGGAATTGAACATAACTCGCATTTAATTCATTTGAATTTGGAAGGACTTGCCAAACTAGGACAACTAGGTGCTCTTGCTTTGCGAACTGGGTTAACTGCTCATGTCGTTACCACCATGGGAAAAATCAATTTTCTTACCAATTTCTTAACTTCTTACAATTGTTCCTCCACTTCCATCCATTCTGACTCTGCTGAGGACAACGAGAAAATGGAGTTACCTCAAGATATCGTTCACTTTCTTATTGAATGGGTTGGATATAGTTGTGTTCGTCTACTGTCTGTTAAAAATTGCTATCCTAATGTTGATGATGCTGGTATTCATGATCTGCTCATGTGTCAGAGTATTATTAAACGACAACATGGCCATGGCTTGGAGATTCTTTGGTAAATGGTGGCAACGAACATATATCCGTTTCATTTATACGGTAATATGTATATAAGGGAGAATCGTGTTCGAATCCTTCTGCTGTTTCAATTTGGACAATGTGTCATTGATTTTTTCGTAATTTTTTGTAAGGACTCTCAAACATTCAATCGTTGTGCAATTTTCTTTTCAATTTTTGAGTTTGTTTGAAAATGGCAGACACAACTGTATCGTCTCCACAAAAAAAAGATATTTGAAATTTTCAATCTTTGATGAAAAATTCGCAACAAACGTTTTTAATAGTTTTTTAGCTCGTGCATAAATTAACAATGCACACAATTTTCCTTTAGTATTACCTTTTAGGTTAGGAAAAAGACAATTAATAGGTAAAAAGAAAAATATACAAAATCTTTTCAAACCTAAAACGGCACAGTCTTTTTCCCCTTTTCGTGTAAAGTTCAGGTTACTCTTTGAATAAAAAGTTCATTCTTCATTTTCTTGAAAGAACGTTTTATTTTAAAATGCAAGCATTGCGACAATTAGCACGAACTTGCACCACTTTGCCTCATGCTGGTGGTAGAACAAGTACAGCACCAGTTCAGGTGTCAACACGAACCTACGACTCGAAAGTGATCGATCATTACAACAATCCAAGGAACGTTGGCTCCTTGGACTCAGTTCAGCATAGACCAAGAAAATTATCAAGTAAAATAAAATAATTTATGTGTGACATGCAGAAAGACCCGAGCGTTGGTACTGGTTTGGTTGGTGCGCCTGCTTGTGGTGATGTCATGGTATGTTTTTTTTTTGTTTGGCGTACAGTTACTATAATGTGCCTGTTTGATGGATCAGCGCTTTCAAATCAAAGTGGATGAGAATGGCAACATTGTCGACACTTGCTTTAAAACTTTTGGCTGTGGATCTGCCAGTTCTATTTTTTTCTTTTTAAAATATTTTCAAAAAAAAATTCTTGACAGTGTCTCGTGTGACTGATAATAGTCGCAAGTAGCTCCTTTGCGACAGAGAAGGTAAAAGGTATGTCAGTTGATGCTGCAGCAAAGCTCACTAATAAAGAGATTGCCAATGAATTAAATCTGCCACCAGTAAAGTTACATTGTAGTATGTTGGCCGAAGATGCCATACGAGCGGCGATTAAAGATTATCAAGCCAAAAAAGCTTCTAAAAATAGCGCAACAACATCCACAACCACATCCGCACCTTCACAGCCTTCAAAGTGAGTGTTAAAAAAACGAAAACAATAGAGCGTTGGATTTTTTAGCCCTGTTTTGGTTACTTTTAAAAAGTGTTTAACTTTTTCTTATGCTAGCAATCAACAAGTATTTGTGACTCACACCATCAAATAAATTTAACACCAAAAAACCAACATGTTGCTTTTTTTTAATTAAGTAAACACAGCCGTATGTCGATCCACAAATCAACTTTACAAACCAACAACCACCCAATTTTTTTGTAACAAGCTCAGCACTTTCGAACAATTCTTATGTTTGTGCACGTAAGACAATTTATTAGCGCCATCCGTCGTAGCTCATGTTACTAAAATTTACTTTTTTTTCCAAGTCAGAATCAATGACTGGCAACTGCTTATAGGGGTCAATATTATGAATTCGTAGCAGATGTTCAGCCCATTTTTTCCAGCCTTGAGCAGCTTTTAACGGATACCCCAAGCTGTGATGCAAGCCACTTAATAACAAATGAAGTCTCGCGGGCATGACATAATCGTCAACCATGACAGTAAGCGGATCTCTGGAATTTAAATACTCCAAGAATAACTGTGCATTGAGTCCTTCTGTAACTTGTAGGTCATCGCAATCAAAAAATAATCGAGCACTTTTCATAAGTACATAACCATCGAATTTTTTACTTCGGAATCCCATTTTCAAAAATTGCTTCCATATCAAATCGTTTCGGTCATCAGCCAGATAGATTATCATCTTTGCTAGTTCAAGACGTTTCTCAAGATTCAAGTGTTTAACCTTTTTTTTTTAAATTGAACAAAAAATGGACAAATTAAAATTGTGAGACGTATAAATCAAAATTGTGAATACAAATCAAAAGACGGACAATGCATTTCACGAGTAAGTTACATACTTGGCCATAATCGATTAAACCCAATTTGCCGTCAGGCATCATTAGAATGTTGCCAGGATGAGGATCGCCATTGAAAGCGCCATCCATGAGCACTTCGTACCCATGAACCTCATTAACGACATCCAAGACATGTTTGATATTCATTGGAATTGGCGTATACTTATATGGTACAATGATATTTTGGTTTGGATTTCCTAAAAGCCAAAATACAAGTCCAAATGTATAGTTACTGGTAGCTGCTAAAGTGTTCCATAGGAAATCACGTATTCTGATTTGAATGCGATAGATTTCTAATTCAGTGGCAGTAGGCTGAACCTTTCGTTGTCTTTGTTCTTCCATGAATTCGTCAATTGTTTGACCACGAGAGGTTGCGACTGCACCAAAGTTTTTCTGTGTAAGAAACACGACGAACGGATTAGTAATGAGGAAAGAAGGACACGTAGATATAAACAAACAAAACTGTGAGAGCAGAAACCAATTTTTCTCCACGCAGATAATCCATAACCAAACACTTTTCAGTGCATAAATGCTTGATCGGATTGGGTACGATGACTTTGTTTTTCCAAAAGGGATGATTATTTAAATTTCGGGCAATTTCTTCCAAATTTTCGGCTTCGAGTTTGTAATTGAACTCAGTTAAGAACTGCTTTTCTGTTTCGTCTAAAAACGGTAAATGAGCAGGCTGGGCTAATTTGCAAAAGCGTCTTGCCATTACAAAGTCGCCTCGAAACACTCCTTCAATACCAGGGTATTGAATCTTGAGAACTACCTCTTTGCCATCTTTTAAGATTGCGTAATGTGCTTGGCCGATGCTGGCACTTCCTTTAGGTGTTGTTTTGAAACATGCGCACGCAATTAACTTCAAACAAAACAATGACAACACATTGAAAACACAAATATGGAACCTATGGGCGTTGGTTTGATATATTCAAATATCTCATGGACGTCCTTCACTTTGTATTCTTGGCGAATGATCTCGCTTATGCGTTCAAACTCTTCATATGGACAACTGTCTTCGAGCAGTCGCAATTTCTCCACCCATTGCTTTGGAATCACATCCGTTCTCGCCGAGGCCATTTGACATATTTTCAAGTAAAAACCTTTCAAATGAACCGCCGTGTTGTAAATTTTGTTCGTATATTTGTTATGCAATTTTGTAAAAGCCTCCGTGCGACTCTCCGCGTCATAGCCTAACCACCTTGTATACACATCCACCATTCGGTAGTGCACATAGATTGGAAACACTTGGGCCCAAAAATACAAAGATCGCTTCCAATCTTTGTCCCAGGTGGCTATTATTACCATTGCTGTACATCCTACTGCGGGTCCTAACAAGAGCCATTTGATGACTTTGCTCAACGAAAATTTTTTCCGTTCACTGCCTGAAGGAATACGTGGTTGTTCACTACAAAAACCTCGGCTATTGAACCGACAAATTGACTTCACTTTAGTCTGCCTGCTTTTCCAAAAGTTGCTGTAGATACCACAACCTCGATAATTTAACAACGACGATGGTCTCACCAGACGAGTACGATTCAACAAGCGAAGATGACGATTCATGCTAAACGTCTTCGCAATAGGGCGGTTTGATTACCAATATTGGAAGTCTTGCAAAAGGGAAAGCTCGACCCTACGAAGTCTTGGCATACAACATGAGAGACTAACTCGCTTAACTAATGACAATCTAAATGAACACCGTAAACATTTGTGTATATAACTTTGAAAAAACTCGTAATGTTTAAGAGTGCATTGCGTTTAATCGCGTGAGACTTTATGGGTTTAAAATTATACATCTTGTTAAGAGTTTTTTCACTCCGTTTCTCCAACAACTTCTCTTTTTTGTTTTGTTGTTTCTTTGTTTAGTTTGCTTTTGCTTTTATTGAATTTGCTCAAAAGGGTTTATTTTCGTATTACATTTTTGTTACTAATCTTCCTGCACCAAACAGTAGAAAAAGAATTCTTGATATCTGTAATTTAAGTAAGACAAAGAAAAACACTTAAAACAAGAAAAATTAGAATAAGAGAAAACATAAACATACATCTTGATAGCAATTGATGAAATTATGTGATTACACCAATAATTTTATTACGCTATTATCCTTAAAATTCCAAAAACATATGAAAAATAGTTATAACATCGACTGAAATCCCAAAATTGGTCATAGCACCTTTTATAAGCTTCTCGGAATAAATTATTTCTTTAATAAATTTGTAGAGACGATTTAGATATATCCGGATTGGCTGTGTGTGGTGTTAGAGAGAAAAGTGTTAGCCCTTCCTGTCATCCACTTTTTCCCCTTGAAAAACAAAATAAGCATCTTTTCTTGGCATTGTGCAATCTAAAAGCTTAAAATAAAATTTAAAAATGTCAGGACCAGCAAAAAAAAATGAAGCTGGAGAGAAAACAACCTCGGGAAATAGTGCAAAAATAGGTGGAGCGCAACCTGGTCCAAAGAAACCGAATAAAAAAAACAATCACAACAAGAAAGGCAAAGACAACAACAAGAATCAAAAACCAGCAGAAAAGAATCCATCTCCAAACGTAAAAGAGAGCACGAAAAAGACAGAAATTTCCGGAAAACGTCAACCTGGTACCGAAAAATCCAATACCAATGCAGCTCAATCTGATCAAGATGCAGCACAACAAGCGCGATTGGAAAAACTCTTTAAACAGCGTGTGAACGACATGTTACGTCATCCGTTATTTTTTGAAAACAAGCAAACAAACAAGAGTGGAGTTGGATTTAATCGCTTATTTTTGTATCGTGTGTTGTGTGGTGTGAACCTTTTTCCAGGATCCAAGCCAAGGCAATGGGCCTGCAATATATGCAACAAGGCGAATTTGAAAGAGCGAAAATTATGTTTGAAGATGCATTGCGTGGAGTCATTCAATTGCCAGACAATTTGGAAACAAGATCTCATTTGTTGCTTTGTCGTTTGAACTGTGAAAATGTAGAACAGTCACTGATCGACGGATTGAATGATTGTAATATCTTACTTCAATATTATACCAACAATGCTAATGTCAACAACGATGCCAGTACTAATGCTAACCTCAATGCCAATACCACAACTACCACTAATCCTATTAATGATCCTTTGGTCACTGGAAGCAATGTCACTGTCGAGGCTAAATTTCCTGAAATTTCGAGCTCCAACACTGAAAATTCGCAGTCCACCGCAGGACAAAAGAACGAAGCTCCAAGTCAGACCGCAGAAGTCAAACAAGATGATGCCACAACACAAAACAACGACGAGAACAAGGATGACGAAGAGATTCGCAATAAAGGACCAATTTTTGGTTCATGTCGGGTATGTCTTGTATTTTGTATTGCTTGACGGATGTCGTCTGACAGAAGAATAGTTGCAATGTTGTTATTTCTACTCGGTGTGTGTGTGTGTGTGTGTGAAACTGCAAAGTTGTGGCTGATCCAAGCGGAATTGAATTTGCGATTGTGTCGATTCAAGGAAGCTGCCGACTGCGTATTAAAGGCGGCAGAGTGTGACCAACCCCTAGAGGTCGTTCCTAGTGTTCACAAGTATTTGAACCGTTTGAAAAAAAACACGGAAAACTTCAGTTTATTATTTTTATTTATATTTTCTTGAAAAGAAAAACGGAAAGGTCAAACACGAAACTGACACCACATATTGACCAAACAGAAGAAAGTGAAGACGACTCGAAATTTGATATGTTGAACATCGACTCGCAAAAGTTGGAAAGGTGAGTGTGACAAGGTTTAAAAGGGGAATAGAATGAGGGGACAGCATAAGAAAACGGGGGGGTGCACAAACTACAATAAAAGGTTCTTTGCAGAGTTGACAGTAATGTCTCAACAGTTGCTGTTTAGCGTGAGTTGGGAGAAGATTCATGAGGTAATTGACTCGCCATTGTGTCAATCCATGCTTCCTAAAAGCTTGTCACCTGAAGAAAAGGCCAAAGTCACAAAATTTTTGCATCAATTATTGGATTGGAATGTTAATTTTTTGTTTGTTTATTTGCTAGATGTATATGCTGAAAGCTTTGTTTTGTTAACGTGAATCCAAAACTGATTTTGTTGATTGTAACGAACAGTTACCAAGTGTGGTGTCAAAGGCGCGTGAACGTGTAATAAAACAAACGAAGGCAAAGCGAAGTGATCTTGCAGAAACCGACAAAGGAGAGAGTAGTGGTGACAAAAGCGACGAACATGAACCAAAGAAAAAAGAATCGGTCGTAGAAAAAAAACAAAAGGAAAATGAGAGTGATGAGGAAACCAATCCGCAATTGCTAAGTTTGGAAGAACGAGAAATAGCCAATCAAAAACACATCGCTCAATCATTGCTATTTTTGAAAGAAGCTTATGGTTATCTGTGTGCTCGTGAAATGTGGAAACATTTTTCGGTTCCTCCTGAACCACCACCGGAGACACTCTCATTGGAAGAAGTTTGGTGATTGTCTTTGTACTTGTGTTTCGCTGGAGTAAGTCAAATGCGCAATTCGTTTGTTTGAATATATTCAAGGCCCTTCCTGTAGATACCGAACCCACATATTTTTTGGAGACTGGATTATTTGCCTGCGAAAATGGACACGATTTTATGAGTGGAGCTGTGTATGAACACTCATTTTCCTTATCCACATTCTTAGAAGTGACAAGACGCAAACCCTTTCCTCATTTGCTTTTAAATCCTGCTTGGCTCCATCCTGCTGGCTATCGCATGATTCATTGGTTGGCTAATGCACCTTCATGTTTTGGAAAATATTTGATTGACTCAAGCAGTGAACCTGCACAATGTTCAGAAGAAAGATGGAACCAATTTTTCGATTTGCGAGTAGAGGCATACTTTGAGTCGGATACAGACACTTCAGAGGCACTCATTACCAAAGAAATGAGCGGTACGTATATTGTATTTATATACATGTTCATTGAACGTATAAAGCAAAAGAGAAACTTGTTTCATCCTTCTGTGTTCATACCTTTCAATGATGACACTTTGTAACATTAGATGAAAAATGTAAATAGATGCACAAGATGATACGAAAAAATTTGAAGAAGCAATGGAACGAATTGTCGGCAAAGAAAAGAAAAATCAATTGATGCAGTTAGAATTAGATCTATCCATACCCATTTTAAAAAAATACGCTCATATTATGTCAGTAATATCAGGAATCGATGAAGATAAAATTTTGTACGAATTGGCAGTTAAATAAATTAAAGACAAAAAAAAAAGATATGCACAAACTATACATTTATTGTTGATCTTTTGTTTTGTTTGTTTGCAATACTATATTCGGAAAGCTCCCTGAGGATGAACCTTCTTTGAAGGAACGCCATGCAAAAGGTAAAGATGATAGTGAATCAGTCCAAAAAAAAAAAGAGGATGGCAGTCCTACTATTACAATGAAAGTGTTGTCGCAATACTTCAATAACAAGGATTTTCGCGATTACAAACCTGTAGGATTGCTCGGATTGATTCAATCGTCTCATTTTAACATTTTGCCCTCCAGTGCCACTTCTGCCACATCATTGCCCACAACAACCAGCGAGGAACATAAGAGACCGCTTTATAATCGAAATCAGATCGCAAAGGAGTTGAAAGAGTTGGAAAAAGAAGTAATCCAATTTCAAATTGATTACAAGGCCAAAGTGTGTGAAGTTGCCGGAAATAAATTAAAGGAAATCGAGGTATTTCTTTTGTTTTTGTTTCTTTTCATTAACTTGTAAGGCATATTTGGCACACCACAAATTTTTTTTAGGAGGAAATGAAAGTGTTGCAATATCGTGGGCTGGAGTTAACGCGTTGGTTGCGAGCATTTGTGAATAAAATGATTTCTCGCCGAGAATTGGAACAAGATATTGTAGATGTCAGTGGCAAAGACGATTATGACAAGTCATTTGAGTGGTTCAAGGGCATGACAAAATATGTTCAAGGAGCCAGTGATTTGTTATTACGAGTAATCGGTCGCACCTTAGTCTTTAATTTGCTTCAAGCCTATGTGCGCTATGACGATCCCAATGCCTTCAAACAAGCAAAACAACAACACCATGAGTTGTTAATTCAAAGGGAACAAGAGATTAAAAAAAAGCAACAAGAAAAAGAAAAAGAGAAGGAAAAAGAAAAAGAAAAAGAAAAAGAGAAAGAGAAAGAAAAACAAACAGAAGATGCTGAGATTAACAAATCATCAGAAAAAGGTGTAGTAGAAACAGAGCAAGAGCCGGCTAGTAATACATCAGCTAACAGTGAAAATAAAGAACCTTCGGCTCTTCAAATGATCATTGATGAAGAAGAACGAGAACGAACGGCCAATCAAAAAAGGCAGCCACAAGCCGAGAAATTGAGACAAGAAATGGGATTACCTACTTTGCAATCATGGATTGCAGTAGGAAAAAAAATTGAAAAAGTGGACGCTAGATATTTTGAATTGCATCGATTGGCAACATTTTATACTCATATCAGAGATGCCTACTTATACGATCCTGCCACATTGAACAGCAATGTTGAAACGGCGAATGCGGAAAAACAAAATAAGAATGAAAATGATCCACCAAAGAAATCTGTGTTGAAGACAGCTTTTGGTGCATTTCGTAAACCTAGTGGACAAACAAAGCCAGTGCAAACAACACCTGTACTTCAAGATACTGCTGTACCTTCTATCGATCAAGTAAAAATATTTTGTTTTTGTAAAGTGGAAGGGATAATATATATAGTATATAACTTCAAAAAACTAATACAGGTTGAAAGGATATTCAAAGAGAGAATAATGAAAAGCCCTGCGGTACGAAGTGAATTGGAGTTTGTAAAAAGCAAATTGGATATACGTTTATTAATGGTCCCGGTGTTGGAAATGCCCATTCCTGTTGCAGAGATTGAAAATATCTTGCAAGGAAAGCAAACCAGTATGTGGTGGTATGATTCCCCTATTGGCAAATCTTATGCACATGAAATCAAAAATTTTTATCAGAGATGCCGCCATATCAAAGAAATAGTTTTCTGTTTGGTGTATTCTTCGTCAGATCGAAGAGTCATCCCAGTGTATACTACGTATACACAACCAAGTTATGTATTATCATCATTTTCCAAACGTGTCACTTTAATGAACAAATTTATATGTTTCAATAGACAAATTTTATGCATGTTCTAATTGTGAGAGTATATTTTCGTCGCTGCGATGTGGAGATTGTGGCATGACACATTATTGGTAAGCTTGTTTATATTTGTGTTTTCGCAATACGTCAACTTTCCATTTTTTTTTCCTCTCCCCAACTAACAGTTCGAAGGAGTGCCAAATTTCACATTGGAAGTACCACAAGTTGGAGTGCAAACGTTTGAAAGAAATGGGCCAACCAACAGTTTCATTTGTGTTATGATGATTAATGAAGTAATTCCATTTGTTCAGTTTGGGTTATTTTAATATTTTTTTAAAAACAAAACTTAAATCAAATCTTGACCCACTTATACAAAGGTCACAACATTTTCCCTAAAAATTTAATAACCGTATTCACAATTCTCAACACCAAATACAAGCTTCTATTTGTAGGCACAATGCGCAAAACTATTTAATATATTAACGAACTTATTCTCATAAAAATTGTTGTCAAAGCAAACACTATTTAATTTTTACTCACAAAATTTTATTTCGAAATCTCAAGAATTTAAAACAATAAAAAATGTTTTATTTATAATAAAATATTTTTCTGCTGATAATACCCATTTAATCCATTAACACTTTTGCATAAAGCAAAATATCAAACAACTTATATGAAATTTTAAAAGGTATTCAGCACGCCGAATCACCTATAACAGGTTGTAAAAGCTTGTGGTACCTTGTCTTGTGAGTTTATTGCATCTGCTCCCTGTAATAAATAACAACACCAAGGCGATCCAAGCTAAATTTATCACAAATAAATATCCCTTTTTCCCAAAAACAAAACAACATAGCGTGAGAGAAACAGTGTGGGATTGACACAATAGAGAAATCCGTAGAACTAAAGAAAAGGCACTTTTTTTAAGTTTCTAACATTGATGAAATATCTGAAACAACTTCCTCTTTCTGCTCTTTCTGGTCCATAGCAATCAATCGGGCTTTTATCCACTCAAACGAGATAAAGACTAATGCATGTTGTGGAAAAGCTCTCTGTTAATTTTTGTTTTTTCAATTGTAGCTTTCCCTTCAAAGTAGAAAGGGAAACAAAGCATACCAGCATTGTTGCTCCAACTCCTTGGTAGAAAGAGGCAAAACCTCGCTCATGAAATTGAAGGCGAACACCATGAAAAAATCCGGAACGATAGTGATTTTCTCTCGCTTGGTACTGGGTTTTCATGACGTCGATAGGATAGACGACATACCATGACATTAATCCAGCTAATCCCCCTGCCATAAAAGGAATTAATGTGGTTTTGTGATTGGGATCATAGTGATGAACGACATAGGCATACAATGGAAAATATACAGCAAATGCCGGCGCGTCTCGCAGCACTGTGATGTGAAAACCACGCAACAAACCAAAAAATCCATATTGCCTGGCCACTTGAATTTCACCACGGATAGTAGCCGATTCTGGAGTGTTTTGGAGCTATTTGGTTATTATTATTAAAAAATTGAGAAATCGTACCCATTATCTAAAAAAAAAGATGCAAACTTGGCAGATGACTTTGATCATTTCTGTTGGCGAAGTAATAACACAAGACACAAGACCAGACCAGGCACCTGCCAGCCCGATCGTAACCATGTCTAACGATCCTTTTTCCGTTGGTCTAAACTGTTCAAAATATTTTCGGCCACCTGTCAGAGGATCATACATTTTTCTTGTCTCTTAATTTTTTAAGTGCATCATTTTTGTAAAAAGTTGTAAACTTTCGTATGAATGGAATAGCAGTGCAGACATTAAACCGACTGTCAGTGTTGGTGACACAACGCCACGGAACATCCCACGTATTCCTTCTTGTGTCATTATCTTTATTTTTATTGTCATTTTGTTTGTACGTTACAAAGCACATGCTAAAGTTTTGCGTGCTACAAAGGAAAAGAAAATGTGAAAAAGATTCACCTTGGTTAATTGCTTCGCAATATTGCCATATTTTTGATACTCAGGTATTTGCATTCTGATTCGTATTACGTCTAACGGTTGTGTAGCCATAATTCCTAAACTGCCAGCAACACATCCTGCAATAAAATCAGGTGACAATAATGCTTGCATTTTCTTTAACAAAACTGGTCAAATAAACAAATTTTTATCAACTCGCTATTTACAAAATGTCAAAGAAACTGAACCATACAAAAGGTGTCTCAGATTTCCTTGAAAAAAACGCCAACCACTATAAAGAGAGCTGAAGTTGTACATGCCAGCAAAAAACAACTAAGATAGTGTTTCTAAAAGTTGATACTTGTATGAGACGTAGTAAAAAAGAGCAAAGATAATTCATTTTGTGGAAGAGCATTGTTTCTGGTGGAAGTACGACATGAGCAAAATTTTATGTCAATGTCGAACAGGTAATTTAGATGAAAACATGAGACAAAATACAACAACTGTTCAACAAAAGTAACAAAAATCGACAGAATCCCAGCGAATAAAATGAGCAAACAAATAAAACAAAACAAAAAGCGAAGGGAGAACGATATATTTGAAAAAATAACAAAAATAAAGTAAAATAAAAAAATGCACAGCAAAACGAGTTTCTTTTTGGAAGCGGTTAAGCAACCTTCGGGAAGAAAAGAAAGCAAAAAAAAAAAGTAACATAAAAGACGAATAAACAACTTTTTTCATTTCATTGCAAAGTTTTTTTAGGCCCGTACGTTGAGACTAACCCACTATTGTGGATTAATTTTGTGAATATTCTTCATATGCGCATTAAATGCCGATTTTTGGCGAAACCGCTTTTGACAGTGATCACATCCGTAAGGCTTCTCACCTGTATGAATCCTTTTGTGTACTGTCAAATTATGGCCGACCGCGAATCCCTTTCCACAAACCTCGCATACGTGTGGCCTTTCATTGGTATGGGTGCGTTCTTTTGTTTATTATTATTTTTTCGTGTCCCCCCAATATTGTTGTATTCATCAACACCAAACAATTTGTGAAAATGTGACAATATATTCAAATCTCTGTCACTTTTTCTATACGTTTATGGCTCTTTTTAGTTTTCCATAATAAATTTTTCATAGTTTACAGAAAACCTTAGCTATAAAAAAACCCGTGTACACGCTAAAGTTTGGACTCACATACCGTGATCTCGCCATCTGTGTTAAGAGACAAAATGCATTTGCTTTCTGAAAATGGACATTGTAAAGAGAAAGGAAAAAAAGAACAAACCCGTGATTCTGCTTGAAGCTCTTGTCACAATATCGACACTTGTAAGGTCTTTCGTTGGTGTGAATACGCAAGTGCTCGACATAATTTGTTTTGCGACCGAATTTCTGTTGAAAAAATCAACGTCAACAAAACAAACACATACATAATAATAGTAATAATAATAAAAGAATACGTATTGGCTTAAAAAACTTTGTGGCAATAGTGACATTCCAATGCTTGCTCCGTGTGAACTTTACTATGAGTAATTAAATTGGTTTCGTATTTATATTTCTTTCCACATACTTTGCACACAAACTTTTTTTCACTAATGTCACAACGTCGTTTAATCACCCGGTGTCCCGTGGAAACGGCAGAAGGCGGGCCCACATATGCCGTGGATGGTCGACCTTTACGACTGACTTGTTTGAGTGTGATCAATGGACTGTTTTCATTACTATCGAGCACAACGGTAGGCTCTTGTTTGAGTTCCCCCGACTTTTTTTGTTCTTGATCAACAACAGTTGTCTGAGACGGTGAGGGTAGGAGGAAGGGCAAAGGGGGTAACACATTCAAATAATGGATCCATTCATCACTGGTGGCACTGACACTTTGGTTATGTGTATCTATGTACATATATTTATAGATATATTTTTTTTTAAGCGACAATTTTTTTTTTATGGGAAATAATTTGCTTCTTTAAATTGAACAAAAAAAAAAAAAATAAAATAAAAAATACTGGAAATTTGGAAGGGCAGGGTATGACACGCCGAAGATGAGTCGGAGAGTCCGGTGGTAGGACTGACGCAATACAGCGGCTTGGATGCGTTGGATAACAACTGCACAAGCACGCTATTGAGAGGATGGTTTTCAATAGTCGTGGCAGTGTTTGGTTGGATAGAATAGGACAGATCACCATTGGCAGAGATCAACTCGATATTCGGACAGTCGAAAGGATGGACTGAAGCGTAGTTATTTTTATTTCGACCGTCCATCCATAGCAGCTGGTTATCAATATTAGCACCGTTGCTGTTATTGATATTGTTATTTGTGTTATTGATGGCATCATCACTATGCACATGCGACACTGAACCAACCAACGGTCTCGTGTTGATGGTACTGCTACTGCTATTGTCCCCATTTTCGGAGAAGCTTCCGGAACTTCTCTCCATCCAATTTACTTGGCAGTGAACATTCCCCTCTCTGTCAGCAAGGATTGGGGTTGGATTGTACGGCAACAATAATATCACTTGGTTTCGTTCATTGCTTTTGTCAATTCTTTCCTCTGGTGGAAATATCGGAGGGGATGTCATTTTGTAGTTGTCAACATTAACATGCCCATTCGTCGTCAACAGCTTTTCGTTTAAATAATTCGTCAACATTACCCCTGATCCAATGTTACTTGGCTTGTTCTCATTCCGCATCCAACCTTGACGACTCTCCTCACTTTGTCTGTACATTGCATTCCCTGGATGCGCTCCAGTTATGTTGTCTTGGTTCGCATGATTCGAATAGTTCGTTTCGCACGTTGGAATGTCTCTTATTATCACCAGTTGAGCCATGGTGGACTTTTTTCACTGTTCTTTTTTTGTTAATACCTTCACACGTTGCAAACTCAAGTTGTTAACTTCTTGTCAATTCCTGGCCACTTCTTACAAAAAAGACAGAAATAATAAAATTTTTTTTGTTATTCTTTCGAAAGATTTTACTAATTTTTGTCCGCTTGGAGGGAACCGAAAACAGCGCTACGACCTTTTCGTTTTAAGTTTTGCCCGTTAGTTTTTTCAAAAGGTCTTTTTTAGTACGGATAGTTTAAAATTAGATAATAATTATACAAGAAAGCAAAATAATGGTAAAACCATCCGAGTTTTCCAAATGCACTGGCTTGAAGACAAAACCTTGTCTCTGAATATGGAATATTTCTTCGTGTTCACTTTTTCAAAGTTTCTCTCGGACACTGCAAACTTGAAGGGGAGGGACAACATCCTCTCAAGAGAAGATCCTAAAAAAAACTCCACATGCTAAATCAAGGCAATAAAAAGAAGAAAAAACTGTTTTTGAGTGAAGACTCATCAAAAAATGGCGCAGATACAGCGCAAGACGTAATTATATACGTAAGTTCACCAGTACATAAGCGCTTGAATTCAGAGCCGTTGGAAGTTAATGAGTCGTTTTTGCTGTCAGCTCAAGGAAAAGCGAATAAAAGCAATGCAATGTACTCCAACACTTTGGACGACAATTCCAAGGTTCGAGCAAAAAGTGACCCGTTTGACAGATCCAATTCAATGCCAGCGTCACAGTTGGTGAGGAAGTGAGTGTAAAACAAATAAACACAAAAATGTGAGCAAAGAAAGGAGTGTATTATTAGTGTTGCAAAGTAAAAGCATTTTGTCATGGGGGTGGGGG
>ASPP01024048.1:0-10295 GCA_000512085.1 Reticulomyxa filosa
TTTTTTTTTAAAAAAAAAAAAAAAAAAAAAAAAAAAAAGGGGTCACTTTACTTTTTTTTTTATTTATTTAAAAAAAAAAAAAAAGCTTGAGTTAAATCAAGTCAAGGCACGTTGCCAAAAGTTGGAACTGTTGCTGCAAGGTCGTGATGAACTCATTGCCAAAATGAAAGTTTGGCTTTGTGTGTATTTAATTGTTCATTGTTGTGTACATGCATTTACATTACAATCAAATAATTCCAAAGCTGGAAGACCAGTCAAAAAATACGACTTTATCCTTGCTACAAAATGAAATTGATGCAATGAGAGTTAAGCATAAATCTACAATATTACTTACTTTTTGTTTTGTTTGAAAGAAAAGCAATGGTTTTTTTTTTTTTTTCAAAAGAAAAAACAAATTCAAGAGATTGCCGCGACTGCGAATAAATCTCGTGCGTCCATATCGCAGACAAGCATGTGCAAAGACGAAACAGACAACAGATCTTCCCAAACTGAACCTTTGCAAAGTAAGCCGGTGGCGGCTAACCCTAACAATCGGGCTTCGTCCACGTGCAAGTCATTGATTCACATTGGCGAATGGCTTTTAGTCATTGCTGTTTTTCTCTACTTGTGCGTTTCTTTGCAGCTGTTGCAACCTGCCACGCCAACAGCAGATACTGAGTGAAAGTTCCAATAGTTACATTACAGTTGTTGATGTTGTTGTTTGCTTTCGTTTTAAACCGCTTTCGAACTTTTTTTTCCCCCCTCACATTTATTTAACTTACTTTTTTTTTACTATTATCTACCCCGGTTTTATCAAGTTATTCAATTTTTATAATCATATCTGTTATTTTTTGCACTTCTCTTATTTATTAAACAAGCTTTGAATGCAATGGAAAAATATAAAACTTTAAAAATAGAACAATGATGAAAGACTGAAGACAATTGCCAAATATCTCTTTTTTTGAAATAGATTTTAAACATAATTTTCTTAGGAATGTTATCTTTTGCTGAAAGAAAATACATTCACGTCACAAATCACTCTTTCTAATTTTTCTAATTTTGCGGCAATAATTAATGCATCTTGCTCATCAGGTTCTAACATTTGGATTGTACGAACAGTTTATTTGCTTTGTTAAAAATTAAAAGCTAATCTTGTTCTAGCTTGCTTAAAAATGGATTTGTGCAATAGGAAATATGGGAAACAGTATATGCCATTTGAACTTGCCAAATATTCGCGCTAAAACAACAAAGCAATGCGAGCAAAAGAAAAAAACTTCGACTGTAAAAAGTAAACATCCCATGACAGAATCACTTCAAATCTATCAAGAAAACCAAAATGAATATGAATATTTGTCTAAGTTAACGCATTTTCCAGAGCATGAGCTGAAATTATTGCATTCTTTGTTTTACACGTTAGATAATTTAATTAAACAAGACAACATCATTAGTTTAGAAGAACTAGCTATTGCTTTAGAAATACCTCAGTCCTCATTAATTTTGAATCGGTTATTTAGTATTCTTGATCGATCACAGATTGGACTGCTTAGGTTTCGAAATTTTGCAACAGCTATGAGTATTTTAGACACAAGAGGAAGTATGGAAGACAAAATTAAGCTTTCATTTAAAATTTATGACTTGAACAACGATGGTGTTATTGACAAAGACGAAATGATACAGCTATTACTTTCGACACACTTGTTGTACTTGGACAACTCTAATAAACCAATTTTTGACAACGTAAATTTAACGAAATGCTACTCAGAAATTATCGACAACACTTGGAACCGGTTCAAGAAACACAAAAAAGTTCAAAACGATTCTATTTCGTTTGAAGAGTATAAACAATACTGCCTCAGTAACCCCCAAATTCTCAAGTACTTTAATTTTGATGTCGGATTTTTATTGTCGTTTGAGGCAGACATTCGTAAAAAAAGAAAGTATACTAACTCAATTTTTAAGCGAAAACAACTTACACACGGGCCTCTTGTGTCAATTAAACAAAGCCCACAACGATTGAAGGAACTTTGTTCTAATTTGAAATTCAAAGCATCAGTCGTTTTTACAAACAATGTGGAAAGAGTGTATCCTGTTGATCTCCCGCATGATATATGTGCAGATATAAACTAATTTGTCATGCGATGATGTTGTCAAAAATTGTAAACACATTAAATATAAATAGTCGACAATGAAGTATGATTAATTCTTGAAAAAAGCTTACTAATTGAATCCATATAGTTCTAGTCAAAAAATGAATCAGTTTTTGCCGTTTCAAAATTTCATTCTTCTGTTGGATCTGTACTTTCATTTCATTTCTTGTTCTGAAACTATTCCAACAACTTTTAAAAAAAAGAATTTGTAATATTTTCTTTTTTTATGGATTTAATATATTAGTAAGTTGGTAATAAATGTAATTATATTTTATTATTTATGTAAGCGATAATTGCTATATTAAAGTTACATTTATTCATAAATTATAGTCTAATTTTGCTTATCTTCTTTTACTGTGCTCTTTATATACTATGTAATAAATTTGATTATTTCAATTGTATTGAAAAAATTTTAATTATCTTTTTTTATATTTTTGAATGTGATATTGCTAGTTTGCAATCATATAAAAACTTCGATATAATATTAGCGTTGACTAAATGTTAATTTTTTAGCAAAATCTATCTTGACGAATTGTAGTTTTACTACATTTCTTTGATAGCATTGCATTGTCTAATTGTTCTTTCAATATTGTAATATCGTTGTAAATAATTTAATACATGTATCGCATATTTTATCGTATTTTTTATTGACTTTGAGTAATATAAGTAAAATATTTAAGAAAAAATCTTTAAAAAAGAATATCTGACCATTTGATATTGACAAATAAGAAGTAAAAACAAAGAAAATATTTTTTAAGACGGAGAAGAGTCGTCAATAACATGTTAGGGTCTCATTTTTCTAATAACCGTGATTATATTAAGAGATGTTGGGGAATCTGGAGACAACACGTGATGTTTCAGAAGAAACTGAAGCGACATCCCCTAGACTCACCTTTCGAGACAAAGTGAAGTTTGCAACGATTCTCTCGTTTTTTGTAGTGTTACTAATTTTGGGACTCACCCTTACTCATCCAATAAAAATAGTAGAATCTGCTCTGCGATGGTTTGAAAAACGTCCCTTGGAGGGGTCATTCCTGATTATCCTATTGTACATAATTTCGGTCGTGTTTATATTTCCCATCAAAACCGCGCTGGCGCTTTTCGTAGGGTACATGTATGGTTTTTTCGTGGGATTAGTCATCGTTGTATTTAGTGCATCTAGTGGTGCTGTTCTTGCATTTGTTTGTGGACGGTATTTTTGCAAGGATACAACGCATAGATGTCTTTCGTCAATGATATCAAAGCGCAAACTTGCACGTACAATAAATTTTTTTTTTTAAAAAAAAAGTATTTCGAAGTAACCCTTTTTTAAAAATTTTTGAATGAATGAACATGTATGTTTATGTGTGTGTATACGTATGAAGGAAGACAATTGCAAATGAAAGCGATGGAACATTTGATTGCAACTCAGCCTTTTAAGACAGTATTGGCGGTGGAACTGACACCAATCCCGATGGAATGGGTGAATTACCTGTTTGCCAACACAGAGGTCCGAATTGTGCCGTTTGCAGCGGCTGTCATTTTGACACGTTTTTTCAGCAAAGGGGTGCTATCCGTATACGTTGGGTCTTTGGCACACAATTTGAATGACATTTTGACCGGCAAGGTCGGAATATCTCATGAGACGATGATCAGCCTTATCGTGACTTTCGTGCTCTTGCTTGCTTCCTTTGTTCTCTCCTATGTGCTCTATCGAAAGGCAAAGCAATGGATGATCGATCGGACCGGGGACAGCAATAGTAACGATAATAACAATTACAATGTCCAACAGATCGGTCTCGAAATTAAGGCAGCTTTGGTTGACGAAAAACATGTGCTGCATGATCATGACGTGTCGTCATCCAATCCTTTGGACGAAAGGGAAAATAAATCTGTGTCCAATTTTGATGTTGTTTGAGGAAACTTTGGTCGCTTCTTTGAGGCTTTTCTGTGCCAATTGTATATATTCGTGTTCACTCTTTTTTTTCTGACGCTGGGACGTCACTTGTGTAACATTTGTTTTGTTTTTGCTATCAAATCTTATTGATATTTATTTTGAAAACGTATTGTTTTTTATTACAAAAATATCATCGACATGCCTGCAAATCTCTTCAAAAATTTTTTGCTGAAATATCATCTAGCAAAGTTTTTGTTTTAATGGATCAACTAATGTAAAATACGAAGAAAGTTAAACTATTTACTAAAAAATAAAAGAAAAGTTAACATACTGAAAAATGTAGCTTTTTATTAGATGGAAAAGACGTCAGAAGTTTAAGAAAAAACAAGTTGCTTGTTGTTTGTAGAACTGGAAAGACCGCCTACCGGTTTTTTTTTATAAATTCCAATTTTGTTTGCAATCTATTGACATTTGAAGAGTTCCAGTAAGTTTATGTTTTTGAGAGGAGAATCGGTTTCAAACATGCTTTCAAGCAGCAAAAAAGCTTAATCCAACTGTGGTTTGCTGTGTTTGTTGTACAGCGTTTTGCATTCCTTTTTGACAGTCAATACTTCCGATGCAAGATATTAAGTGTGTGGTTGTTGGGGACGGTGCTGTTGGGAAAACAGTTAACTATTTCATTTGTTCTGGCTTTTTTTTTGGCCTGATAAAAAAAAAAGAACGTAAAAAAAAAAACGAATAATAAAATTAAAAAAATTTCTGCACTGTACACATAAAAAAAGTGTTTGCTGGTCAGCTACACCACGAATGACTTTCCGAAAGACTATGTACCAACTGTTTTTGACAATTACAACGCGACAGTGATGGTTGATAATCAACAAATTAACTTGGGATTATGGGACACAGGTTTTTTATTTTTTTTTTTAAATTGTGTACGTATCTTTTTTTTTTCCTATCTCCCCTTTTTGTTGATTAGAGTTTTTTTGGTTTTTTTTTTGTGTGTGGTCTCTCTTTGGGATCTGTTGTAATGAAAATGTGCGGCATATGACTTTTGAAAAAAAAAGCCGGCCAAGAGGACTACGATAGATTACGACCATTGAGCTATCCTCAAACGAACGTATTTTTGATTTGCTTCAGTTTGATCAGCGAAGACAGCTATCACAACGTGACTGAAAAATGGGTGCCTGAAGTCTCACACCATGCACCAGGTGTTCCTTTGTTGCTGATCGGCACCAAAGCGGACTTAAGAAATGATCCCAAACATAAGTGCCTTTCGCCTGACATGGGAGAAAAATTAAAGTCAGAAATCCATGCCGTCAAGTATATGGAATGCAGTGCATTGACTCAAGAAAATCTGAAAGAAGTCTTTGACGAAGCCGTCAGGTTTGTTATGTTGTTGATGTTTGTTTACTCTGTTCAGATGTGGGAGGGGGGGATATCATGCTTAATAAGTGTCAGTTTTATCCGTATTTTTTTGGGTTTGCACAGAGCTGCTATTGCTGCGCGCAACAAAAAGAAAAAAGGTTCATGTCAAGTGTTGTGAAAAAGAGTAAACGTGTGTCTTGACCATTTTCGATTGAAACCAAGAGAACGAGAAAAAAAAAGGTTTTTGCGGGAATGGCCTTAAATGAAAAAGGGATTTGAAAAAAGTCAGTGTTTCACTTTTTGTGGTGGGAGTGGGATAGAGCAGGCAAGAGAAAACCACACGAACGTGTGAGCTTTGTGATTGTCGTTCCTTTTTTTTTTTTAATTTCCTTGCAAAAGAGCTGTATGTTGTTCAGATGGATTTTTGTTTGGTTTTTCTTTTTTCCTGTTGGTCTCAGAGCAAAACGTGAAAAATAAAACGTTGTAGAGCGAATTGCGTCTGCGATTTTCGATTTTGCGTTTTGTTCTCGACTGCAGATAACAAAATAGACGCTGAAGATCCACTTGCTAATGCATACTGCTTCGTTTTTTTGTGAGTATTTCCACTCCTTGTATCCCTAAACCACAAACGGTGTGATAAGCCTAAAATGTTTTTACCGCTAAGTAAAAGATCTTACTCTAAAATTTTTTGCTACCGAAAAAACTCAGAATGAAAAGGGATAGGACTATTATGAACAAAGCAGATTGATGCTTTGAAATTTAGTCATCTCTGGATACGCGTTGAAAAAGACTTGAAACAAGTTCTTCAGATTATTCCATTATTTGTGCAACATCGATCTTTGTGAACAATGCATAAGGTTATTTTCTTGGTAAAATTAAATAATGTTCACGAAACAAATTCGCAACATTTGTTGGAAAAAAGTTAGTTTTTAGTTTTTTAAAATACGTTTGCTGGTAGGCTAAATTGAATCACTCAATGTCTTTTTCTATCTTTTAGAACATTGGGAAAAAATACAGTTTTTTTTACTATAGATGGTTATGTTTTTTAAAAAGTGTGATTCATGTGCTAATTTTTGGGAACCGCTATATATATAAATATGAAAATTTTATTTATTTTAATTGGTCTAAAATAACAATTGCATTTTAAAGATTTTGATTTTATATGTTTTTTTAAATGAGTTATATTTATAAATAATATGAACTTATGTACTATTTCATGAACATAAATAACACTTTTTATTTTGAACAAAATATTTTTGCAATAAAATTTTTTGTGATATAATAACAATATTAAACATTTCTTGAAGTGATAGCAAAAAATATGTTTGTAAAGAACATTTAAGAAATTATTTTTGCAAAAAATTTTTATAGTTGTAGCGCGATAAACAAATATTGGATTATCGAAACTTGTGAGAAACAAATGCCTTATGTTTACAATACATTTGTATTGTACAATTATTTAGTAAAAAAAATTTCTTGGCCATTGTAACAACTGAACTATAGTCAAATTACAGGTAAATAATCGCTTATGTGATGTATTTATTATAAATGTAATAACATAAATGCATAAAATGAGATGATTTGTTGTGTTTTGTGATTTTTTGTTAATTGTAGCTTTGATTCATCAAAATAGATTATACAATTGATATCCTCAAAAAAATCGTACAAAATTTGCGGACTTTTTTTAAAATTTTCGTATTCTTCACTCTTAACATTTCCACAGCTATTATCACGTGTATCGATGATTTTGGAAGACAAGAATGTAATTCGTGAAAGAGTGTGTTGTTTAAATCAGCAATTAGCTTAGATAGAAACACAAAATTATCTGAAATATCTGATTTAGGTATTCATTCATAGTCAATCTTACGTTTTCAACACTGGCGTTTTCTTCATCTTTTTTTAGTTCTTTTTAAAAGGGCATTGAAATAAAAAAAAATTTATACAGTTACTGTAAAAAAAACAGTGAAATTTACTCCAGCCTTTGAGTAATTAGTATGAATATGACTGTAAACGTATTGCTCCATCATCAAAATTGTTCCTGCGACTTTGAAAAAACAAGAAACAGTCCAAAGACTAAACACACATTGTGTGAGAATGGGACTTTTATATAAGTCACATTTTTTATTTTGAATGACTCTTCTAGTGTTAGAATAATAATATCTGAAGTAAATTAGCAATTTTTCAATAAAAAAAAGTTTGTTATTCGGAATTCTATAATCTATTCTAAGACAGTATCAAAACTTGTCAGAAGTGATTGTAATCCGTTGGATTTCTGATAGATATTATTTTCATTTTGTTGTGCTTCTCCATTTACTTATTGTTCAAGGACAACAAATAAGATCGCAAACCGATCGATATGCTCATGATAATGGTTATCAAAAACTGTTTTGTTGCAATTACATTTTATTTATTAAAAACTATTTATGTCAGCTGTTGCTGATATGTCGACGAAATATCTTTGAATACCTGGTGGCTATTAGCTTATGTTAACGATTTAAGTATTATTATTTTTTCATTTAAAAAAAAAATTTTAAGCAATTGGTGGTGACTTAACTTAACGGCTAAAGTCCGCACCGAATAACGTGATTTGTTGGGTCAGCCAGTCACAGGTACTGCAATGGTAGAGACTACAGTTAGGTAATGGGAGCGGTTCATGACGTAAACATGCAGATTGTGTTGTATTGCGGAGTTGCGACCAACGTGTTGTAGTTTACATGCAAATTTACAATATACAATGCAATCATTATGGCAGCAAGTCACTTGGTGCATAAGTTGCTCTAATAGATACGTTAGCTGGGGCCATGCATTGTGATACTTGCAACAATCACGTAAAATTCACATTAGTGAAGAATGTTCTACTTATTACGTTATCATATTCTATATATTTTTTATATTTATATGTAGATTTCTTTACAAGATACTTACACTTTTTATTGTTTGATATAGAATAATCTGAGCATACTTAATAGAAAAAATATTTTGTGATAGGTTAGTTGTAGAATGTAGTTGTTAAATAGCATGCTGATGCTGCTGTTCTATTGCCACTGGAAAATGATCACTTGTTGCATAATGTTCGTTTGATAGAACATTTTCAAAGATCATTTGATGAAAATGTCGCCATACGAAAAGACATAATGGACTTGTGTGTATTGTGCAAGTGTCTGAAAATTGTATAATGATGTGGATGTTGTCATTATTTTCAATAGCATTCTCTTCATCGTTGATTATATTGATAAAATTCATCGACTTGATGCTGTGGAATGATCAAAAGCACAATTGATTTTTTGCGTCGATGCTCTTTGCTGATTGTAAGAGTTATTTATAACTTTTGTAATATGATAATCATATTCAACAAAATGCAAGTTATTTGTGTGTTCTGTTTCTCTTCATTATTCTCCTTTTGTGT
The DNA here is from genome assembly GCA_000512085.1 of Reticulomyxa filosa. Classification (NCBI taxonomy): domain Eukaryota; phylum Foraminifera; family Reticulomyxidae; genus Reticulomyxa; species Reticulomyxa filosa. The sequence goes on from ASPP01024048.1 coordinate 8,774, forward strand.
CTATGTGTGCTTTTTGATTTGTTGAAAATCAAGTTCAACTTTCTTTTTTTTGACTAACTTTTCATATTTACTGCACAATATCAATACAGACATAGTCACCAACATCGGACAAGTGTGAGATTAATGCCTTGTAGTGATACATACTTTTACTTGGTAATGTCAAGCAATCACCAAACAGTACTAAACATATCAAGTGGTGGTTATAACACTCGTTCTAATATTTCCATTTTTCTACTACTGCTGCTTTTTCTCGTTTTAGTGACTGTGGTAATTCGTTTCGACGCACATTCTCTAGTCTTTCTTTGTTCCAATACCAAAGTCTTATCTGCTTTTGCTCAGTTATTATCATCACTTAGTCGGGAATGAAATGAAAAACTCGACAGTCTTTGTGTTTTTTTTATTTAAGTTGCAATTAGTGTGTGTATTTGTTCATTTTTTTTTTACATCAATTCATCGATTCTTGTCGTTTTAAACCAACAGAGAAACACGTTCTTAAACTAAGCTACATACACAAAAATTTCTTACTTCACGTGCAATGATCTTTCCAATACAAACGCTAACTTTGATGAATTAAGCATATACATGCAATTAAAATTGCTAGCATTTTTGTTTTTGATTTTGTTTGTTTTCAATTGTTCTTTAACAAACTGGTTAATACTTTTCATATGCTTGGAAGAAACGAGAAATGTACTTTGCATTCGAAAAAAATATCGTTTTAATTTGTTTGATGAATATTTAACACTTTGTATTATCAAGTTTACTTTTAACATTTTAATTAAAAAATTTGTTGCATCACAATGTGGAGAAGTACATAAAAGTTTGCTTTAAAAGAAAATGATTGTAATTGTTAAAATAAAAAACTTTCTGTTTGGACATGTTTTGGTTGATTTGTATTCTACTTTTGGAAACTGTACACGTAAACAAAAAAAGTCCCCTTCTGCGTCAAATGAACATTTAAAAAAAACTGTTGATCCACCCTTTTCTTTTTTCTTTTGCATTAAACTCTTTTTTATTTGCAAACTTTTCCAAATGGAGGCTGCACTGCGTCGTTTGGGAGAAATAAAGCAACAAGGAAACACATTGTTTGGGCAAAAGGATTATGCAAGCGCACTGTCGAAATACGAAGAGGCCTTAAATGTGGTGAATTTTACAATTCCAAACATCGCGATAGCACGTGAAAGCAATGACTCGACGAGTTGGTTTGGAGGCAGCGGCATAGACCAGCAGATGTACTTTCGGCTGCACGAGCACCTGGCCGAGGTGATAAATAAGAATGAGTATCTGTCGTCGCCACAAAACCAAACAACAAAAGAAGAAGTGAGCGTGGTATTGTCGAATCGAGCAGAATGTCTTTTGCGATTGGAGCAACACGAGCAATGCATATTCAATGCGACATTGGCCTTGTTTTTTTACCCACGCAATCTGAAAGCCATTTGTCGAAGAGCCAAGGCACGGGAGTGCACACAGCAGTATAAATTAGGTTTTTTTTTTTTTTTTTTTTTTTTTTTTTTTTTTTTAAAAA
>ASPP01024049.1:0-15394 GCA_000512085.1 Reticulomyxa filosa
GTCGGCCAAAACAAATTTTAAAGTAAAATTATTGCTTCAATGTTGAAGCATGAATGTTATTTGTTAGTTACTTTTTGTAACGTATTGTATCATTTAGTACTGTGTTCAACTTTGAGTGATGTGCTTGTTTCAATATTTTGCCTTTCTGTCAATTTAACAAAAAAAAACATCCGTTTATACTAGTAGTGTAATGAAATGGAAATACACAACAAACTCTTATAATACAGTAATTTGCAAAAAAGACCGTACTCCCAAAAAAAGTATTTTTTTATTATTTGACTTGTGTATCTTTATTGAAAAGAGCTAAAGTAAAAACAATTTGCAGATACATATACAAATCACAGACCATCTTTCCTCTATGTTTTACTATCTTATTTCTTGGATTTATTTGAAAGGTTATACATTCAATTTTTTTATCTGACTTTTACATTACCTTTTTTTTAACAAAAATTTTTTTATTAAATCTATATCAAACAGTAAAGAAAAAATAATCCATTTAACAAACGTTTACACTTGTGTTTAAAAGAAGCTTTTATGTGTAATTTACCACTTGGTGGCGTCACCATTGGCTTTTATCACATCTTCATTTTAAATTTTTTTGTTTGGTAAGATAGTTTTTTTTAACATGCAATTTTCAAACCCTGATGAAAAGACAGATTTAAAACTTTACTTTAGCTCTTTTCAATAAAGGTATACAAGTCAAATACTAAAAAAGCCTCCTTTTTTTGGCTGTACTGTTTTTTTGCAAACTACTGTATAAGCTTGTGTGCTTCCAGATTAATGTTGTTATTGTCACCATATAAAACACAGCCCATCACATTCAAGATGATGAATAAAAAAAGCATCCAACAATGAATTTGGAATTAAATAACAAAAATATTTCAGATGCAAGTATTTGTGATTGATTGTGTACTCAAGCAACACATTAATTATGTTTATTTGAAAAAATCAATGAAAATTATATATCTAACATTAATTTGTCCATATAAATGAATTCAACTAAGTTTAAGTCTATTATATAATACAATTATCAATCTATCATTGTAATATGCATGCTGTTCAGTTATCGTATTTCGAGTGCTATGTAAAAAGCACTGCAACATATCGTCCTCAAAGAGTTTAATTTTCTTAAAAAAGATTAATATCTTTTTTGTTGTTTTTTTTACAAACTTAAAAGGACTCCTTTACTTGTGACACGATCAAAGCTCTGCATAGTCAATTGTATCATAAACGCATTTATGTCAACGCATTTTCTCATTTAGTCTAGGTGTGGTCATTATTAGCACATTCAATGACAATGTAATGCGTAATGTATTTTATGAATTCGAAAAGACAAGTCAGTAAAATTGTGGAACTATATTCCACTTGCATTGCCTTTTACTGATCCCTTTTGGCGTGATTGTCGGTCGATACAACTTGGAATTTGGAGCATTTGATAACAATGATTCTCTCATGGCTTATTGTGTCCAAAATTTAATTGGTGTTTTTGTGAACCGGCAATATCACAGCATGAAACTTTCGCCTTGGCTGTGGCTGATCATCCCTGCTTTATCTAAAAAAGTTACGAAAGTATCCATTGATAAATCATTGTATTTGCTATTGGACTATGTCCATTATTTGTTCAAAAAAATAATAAAAAAATAGTGAGCATTATAGACGTACGTGAACAATGTCTTTGTGTTATAGTTTGTGAGTTTGTCCAAAGATTTGATCTTGAATGACCTGCAAGCGTTTCCATTCCTTATGATATTATTCGTGCGCAAATAGCCAATATTTGTGGAAACGCTTCCCATTGTTGCTAAATTTGTTGGGCCAGAAGAAGAAAAAGAAGTACGAGAGTCACAATACCGGGGACGAGGATAATTAATTTTTAGAGTAAAAATTCTATGTTATTGTTTATTTATTTTTTATTTGTAGTTGCTTGTCCGTTTTGTTGTTCTTTTTTCGTTTCATTACGCTTACTAGTTTTTTCTTTTTTTAATATTGCCCTTGTCTCTGGACAGAAGGATACTAATGATCAATTTTGCTTTTGATTTTGCTTAGATAAATGTAGGACAATTACTTTCAATGTTCTTTTTTCAATTGCAAAAAGAGAGCTTGCGAAAGGTAAAATTAAAATTTTTGAAATAAACAAGGCGCAAAGGTTATTCAATGCCTTTTTTGATAATCAACAGTAAAGAAATAAAAAATCAAAAATAAAATTGGTGTGTCTGACTCAATCCGTCTTGCCCGGGTTCTTCTTTCCACTTGTGTAAGTCCGGATATAGAAATTGCCAAACAAAGCCAGCATCAAAATTAAATAATAGAAATAAGCTCCATTAATTCGTGGTGGTATTTGTTTGCAATTACCCAAAAATTTCATACATCCGCTGTGTACAACCATTAACATAAATTGCAACATTTGTAATTGCGTCAAATACGGTTTCCACCATACTCGAACGTCGTATCCATGGATTGTTATTAAATAGTACAAATACATCACCTAGAATCAAACAAACAAGATGAAGATAAAACAAAACAATACAGACAGTTTTTGTCTTCAGTCTTACCACATGCACAAACGCGTTTAGTAAAATAGTCTGCATAATGTCAGCATCATACATACAATTCATATTCATCCATTCCACTAAAACCATTGACAAGTGGTGATACCAATGCAAAAAAGAAAATTGGCTCGCCTTTTATTATATTAATTTTTTTTGTAAAAGAACAACATTTTCTATTCGTTTAGAACATAATTTTTTTTTTAACTTTGTTGTGCAGGATAATGAAGACAGTATCAATACAATCAAAGATTTTTGAGAGATAAAAAATCCATAACAAATTAGCCATTTTGGGATATTGCATGTTAAATTTATTGCACTGAGAAGGAGTCAATGACAATAAGTAATACTTATGACGATAAGTGAGCATTACACACTCAATGCACATGTACGAGCAGATAAATATCTGCATAAAATTGTACACAAATTTGCACATGTACAGCGTATTGCCAATCTCTCCATCTGGCAATTTTGTTTCTTTTTTTTTGCAAAGTTTAAATTTCACAAAACCCCACGCGATTACTCCACAATATAGCAAAACTACGATCAGACATTGCTCCAGGGGAACTAACGGCCAAGAAGCCACTGGCCGTTTAGTGTTTGCGAGTAATGGTATTTCTGGCTCCTGGCCTGTTGTCATATAATCGACAAACCATTCTTCAAAAATGTGAATCTTTTTACGAAGCTCAACTATATCCATTCTCTTAAAGTATTTAAAAATTTTGTTTTTTTTAATTTCAACTTTTTGCCGAGTTTTAGAAAAGACGTTGTTGTAAGTCAAGATCTGACCACCATCAAACTGAAAGAGTCAACAGTGAATAAATAAGAAAGCTGTTTCATTAAATTTTATTTATATGCAAAATTTCAACATAGTTTAATTGATTAAAAGGAGATTCGATTGTTATTACCAATTGGAAAGGTACAGCAATTGTTTTTTGTCGAAATATAATTAATTATGTGATGAAGCTATTACAAAAGCCAAATGAAACAAATGAATAATCACGTAGTACAAAGTAATAGAACTAAATTAAAAAATGCTGGCATTAATTGAGAAATTAATAGGTTATCGCAAGATGTCCACGAGATATTCATATGAATGAGTGTTATTGTGAAAAATAGATTGCATCAAAGAATTTCAATGTATATTGACATCAGATTCTTAAGAATAACGAGATGAAAATCACGATCGATAGAAAACTCATTATTAGATAAACTTAGAATAGCATTATTTAACAGAATTTATTCTGAATTGATGAAATTTAATACATGTATTCCAAAATATATGAATTTTACATAATATTGTTACTATTACATATAACTTGTTTACCAACAATAATTTCACAACAAATTATGTGCAAGTATTTGCTAGCGACATGACAATTAATATAAATACTAATGATAAACAACCAATTGATATTATTACAGCGTATTTATGAAATATCAATGTATGAATAAATGGAAAATGACAAGCTATTAAATTCATTCTGGCATAAACATAGGAAATAAAGCTAATCAACATATAATTTATTATGTAAAACAGCTAGTCTAAGTATTAGTATTTGAAATGCAATATTTAGATTAAAGACAAAGATAAATTTGAATTATCTTATATAACGCAATAGATTGCGATAGTTTTTTAAGTTAGAGTGCATTGACAAAAAATATGTCATTGCAATAATGCGAAGAAACTAAAATTAATAAATTAAAATAAAATAATAAATTACTGATTGCTGCTAGATATGAATTTTTAATGTTTTAGCAATGTAAATATTCAATCAGAAAATATGCAACCGTTTCTTCTTCTTTACGCTTATTCAATCTGGTGAATAATCAATCTTAGGCAAATGTATAATATTCTGCAAATGAATCTACGTTATGCACTTTCAATTTGTGAAGTACGATACTTCAAAATGCATGCGTATCAATCAAATTATTTAAGAGTATTTTATTATTGATTGTGGATTAACATTAACTATGCCTATAGAAAAGCATAAAAGGAACTTTGTTATTTGATGTTTTATGTTCATACAAAGGATTAGACCAAGTTTAAGTATATATAATTTGTTGTATAAAGCAGTTATACACTTTCATTTGAATATGCATGTGCGTTTTGAAATGGTGATGCTAATTGTCGTAAAAGAATATTAGAAATACAAAGAAAATAATGTAGAATTCTTATAGTTATGAATTCTACTTTGTATTTTTTTTAAGCTTTTACACCGGGAGGACGTGAAAGTACTTTTCTTTACACTTTAGTGGTATATGATTAAGTGCGAATAACAATAAGAAAGTACCTAGACCAAAATAGATCATGTACAAATATAAAAGAAAAACACAAAATTACAATAGTTATTCCAAAAACAAAAAACTATTCAAAATTTATTAAAGTTTGAATGAAAATATTGAAGTTTTCTTCTAGCTGTAACAACGAACTTTGCAAGTTTCTTTATAACTCTGATCATTGTATAATGTTTTCATGTATTATCAAAATTTCTCATGTTCGATATCCTAAGTTGAAATAATTGAAACAACATTTTAATCGATGCTAGCTATATATCTATAAATTTTTGATAGTGTTGACATTTCATTATAAAATATTTCATATTTTCTTTTTCTTCAAATCATTTACAATCTAGTGATATCATTCTTTTGATCTTGAATATATAATTATTTAATCAAACTTTACATATAATTACTATGCAAACATATATGCGTTTTTGCAATTCTAATCTATGAAGTAATATCTTTCAAATGACATCTGTTCAATCAATAATCATTTGTATCGGTAAAAAAATTGATAAATTCATGTAAATTCAAAAAAGATTTAGTTTTATCTAGTCTTATATCAAAGTTTAACCAATTTATGCTGCTAGTTTCGTTCGATTTACTATTTTGTATGCTTTTTCATTTCTTGTAATTTTTAATCCAATATATTTTGTGTAATACTTAATATCAAAGTTATGTCGTTAATATTTGTGTTTTGATGCAATATTGATATAAAAGATTTACCAAATGGCTGCAAAAGAATCATATACTCTTCATTGATCCTCGTTCTTTATTTCCTTTTCTAAGCAATCATAAATCAAATGTGTTCGATCAACATCACCACAAAATGCCTATCTGTTTATTCAGAACCGATGACTCACTGCTAATGTCTGCAGACCACGATACTGTCACAATCACATAGCATTGTTTTTATTTTCTTATCCACTCTATTTCCGAATCATTTGTAACAAACAAAAAGAAAAATGTTGTCACGAAATCATAGCATCGGTAGTTGTGCAAAAATGTTATGACAGAGAAATTTCGGAAGCGATCATAGCATCGGTAGTTGTGCAAAAATGTCCGATTGCCGATACAGAAACAAGAAAATAGTCTCTTTGTTATGAACATCTATCAAAAACGACTATATTGCCTTCAAGTTAATTGCCAGTTGAAGATAGTAATATTCATATGTGTTTTTTTGTAATCCACAATGGTAGTTCAAAGTTGTAGATAACAACGCATTAAATCAGATATCGTGATTATCACCAGCTACGTGGACTTCATTTTCTTGACTTTGTTTTACTTTGCATACATGTGGGCAAATAGTCAATGGATTTCGCACTGCGACAATGCCAGACACTCCATTAGTACCTGTAGTTTCACGGAAATTGTGCCAAGTAACGCAAGAGTCAAGCCCAGCAATCCTTACATTTTATGTTTTAACAGTTTGTCTTTTGATTGTGCAATGTCATTTCTTCCATACTTATATTTCTTTCTCAAATTTCAATTTTCCGTCGTTTTTTTATTCATAAAAATGAGACAACATACTGTTCTATCATTTGCTATTTTTCTGTTGGCACTTGTTAGACAAATCTACGTAATTTTGAAATGCAACCTGATTGTTTTGATTACATTCATTTGCACTTGATCGTCATCGACGTGCTATTCAACTCTTTGAATTCCGACACTGTCAGTTATCTCTCTTCGAAACAAAACTGTCACTACTATATCTTTTAACACTGCTTCCAATTGCAGTCTGTGTGCTTCGTCATCCAGTTTATCAGGTAAAGCCAAGTACATGTATACAATCCACGCTTCGACACTCCCCCCGTGCGATGCATTCAAATAAAACTTTGTTATGTTTAATTATTTATGCAATGACGTGTGATTATCAGCATCATTTGTGACATAATAAAACCAGCGAAAGTAAACGTTATTTGTTAATTGGTGTACTGTTTTTCAAAACACCAAGTTTGGTCTTCCACAGGATGGGCAAAGGCTTCAGTGTTTTGCTGTGAGACATCATAGTACTGTCCATTTCCAATTAGTCATAATTCGTCATGCGTGACTTAAAAATATTGAAACTATGTTTGAAAGATTATAAGATAATTAGTTAAAAATTAAAATTGTGTGAGAAATCTGAATTTTCTTTGGGTGATGTTTGACCGCATTACCATTTTTTTTTAAATGGGTAGGTTGTATCTGAACTGTTTTATAATATTTTTGAACGTTCCAAAAACAGAAATGAAGAAAAAATGCTGTAAGATTTGATTCGAAGAAACAAAATTAAAGTGATATTCAATACAAAGAAAAATATAAAAAGGGGAAAAGAACAAAGAGAAGAGGATGAAAAAGCGAACGTATTAATGTTTGGGTTTGTTATCTTCTGTGCTATTGTCTATTTCCTCGTTTTTTGGTTTTGAAGAGTTATGCCAAGTAGTAGAGACCCAAGGATTGGGGTTTGAATGTACATTTTTGTTGTCGATTTTAGTGTACAATGATTCTTTTTTTCGGGAATCTCTATGAAAAAAATGATAGATGTAATTAGATGGCGCCTCTGATTTGGATTGCTCGCTTTCAATCATCAAAATGCTTTGAGAAACAGTACGTTCATTAGGATTTACATAGGGATTGAAAAACAGCTTAGTGTGACAAATATGTTCGAATTGATAAGGATAAGGCGAAAATTCGTCACAAACACTTTGAGATGGAATTTCTTTTTCATCAAAGGGCTCATCGTTGCTTATAATTTGTTGTAACTCTTGCACCACATCACTGTGCTTTGAATTTTCACACCACTCATGCAAATACTTACTCAAAAATCGCACTCTCGTCCAAATTTGTGTGTCATTTAGATATCCGTTGGAAATGGCGTGTATTCCCGAAGGTAGCTCACATACCAGCGCTTGGGAATCATATGAAAATGTTGATTTTGTTTGTAATATGTCTTCCATTTTTGGACGGTTTGTGATTAAAAAAATTTGAAAGGAGTTTTCTTTGCTCTCCTTTTTTTGATCATCTTTTTCATCAGTGCTATCCTTTGTCTTTGTCGGATATCCGTAGATTATGTTAAATCCGTAATACTTCTCTTTGAATGTTAAGATCTGATGATGGGATACTTTTGGTGCTTCGCGCAACAACCATTTGGTTAATTGCCCACGAGAGGTACACTCTTTAATATTTGGCAGGGAGATTTTTTTGTTTCGATGATTCGTTATTGCGACAAACGATCCGTTGATGCTTGAAAATCCTAACCACACCCCGTCTGTATTGGTGTCTCTTGGAGCAACAATCCCGTCCTTATCTATAATATTCTCTGTAAAATCTCTTTCCAAATCCTCTTCTCGATTGTGAAGCATAATCACAGGATAATTTGGAATTAAACCAAATAAAAGACCGAATAAACACATTCTTAGATGAAGAAGAGCTGTAGGGGACTCTTCCTATAGAATTTCGCAGCCAAAACTAATTGTTTGTTATTACTCTTTCGGTAGTCGTTAGTTCTCTCTGTACGGGAGCCTTCTCTTTTATTTTTATTTAATATTTATTGCAATTAATATTCAACTCATAAATAGTGTAAGACAGTAACAAACAAATCATTAAATACTAAAATAACTCATGAAATAAATGCTATTTAAAGCAGCACTGTTAAAATTGCTCGTTATTACTTTCCTTGTGAGTTAAAAAAGTTTTTATTATTTTTGACATCTTGTGCAATAGCTAATCAAATTTGTCTAATATCTACCTTTCAATTTCTTTAGTGGCAAAATTCGGACAGTAACAAGTGGTAAAAACCATATTTTAAAATATGGGTTTTACGTTGTTTATATGATACTGGAATTGCACAGATAAAATTAAATTGGCATTAAAAGAAATAATCTTCTTCACAAAATTGCTTTTGGAGTTGACCTTTTTTTCTTAAAATGAAATAAATTAGTGGCTTTAACGTACCCAAAAACCATGTCTAATACAGATAGTGTAATTCTACCATTAGCTCGTGCTTTATCTGTGGAAAATGAACACAATGAATTACTTCCCAACTTGGAGCTGCCCAAGCCTTTACGTAAATGCGTGTCTGATGGGTTGTTCATTGAAAATTCGAAGCTTAAATCACACTATGGTCAGTAGGACATGAGATTGTCAAATAGAGGAAGAGCATAAGATACACAATACACATATTTAACAGAAGTTCGCACATACCGAGTAGAAGATGCGTCAGCAATTTACAATATTATGCAGCAAACATGGCCTGAGCATCCCGAAACAAGAAATGAAAGATACTGGACGAAGCAATTCATAGAAATCAAGAAGAGATATGGTTTTATCATTGAAGAGATTATACCAAGCAAGCCGAAAGATCACTTGAGCGCCGAGAGCAACGAAGATCCATCGAATGATACGAAAGATGACAGTTCACATGACAAACAACAGGTAAGGATTGAGATAGTCATTATGTTTGTGTTGCAAATGATAAGAGAAACGATTTAAAGAATTGCATTGTCTCAAAAGATAGCCTTGAAGAAGATCAACAACCCTGGGGTCGATGCCAAGAATCGCAAAGTAGTAGGCATTTGTATGTACATGTGGAACACCCCAGGTCCTCATGAAGACTGGACATGGCGCGAAACAGACTGGCCATCCGAATGTTCAAGTGATGAGAAGAATTCGCAATGGCTATGGAATAGTTCAACTATCGAACAAAATAAAAAAGAGTTTGCAAAGTGTGCCTTCAACCCGAATATCAATTTGGACAAGCATTTTTCTTTAATCAAAACGCATTTTGTACATATCACTGACGTGGCAATACATCCCGATTATCGTGGCCACGACCTGGGCTCACAATTGATGCAAACTGTCGTATATTCATTTCCAAAGGGCACCAAGTTTGGATTGGAAGTGGAAACCACAAATATTGCGGCGATCAAATGCTACATTAAAAGTGGTTTCAATATAATCCGCGAAGTTATCTGACCATTTCAAACACTGCGTTCTTTCTTTCACTAGATTAAACCCTAACATAATTGTGATATCAACAGGTGAAAGGCTATTATGGAATTGATCGGGTCAATAATGTGTCTAGAGATGCCTGTATACATCCCTTTGCATTTTTTGTTCGCTGTCTTCCTTTTTTATTTTCACTATGTCTTTGGCTGTGGAAATAGATAAAATGTCAATGATTTCCAATTTCAAAGAAACTGATATCCAAGAATTCTTCCGAACATGCCAGTCGAAATATCAGGAAAAACGAGCAAAGAAATTGAAAAAAGAGTTGGAAGAGTTTTCCAAAAAAAACAAAAATCTGCAAAAAGACCCATTTATTGAAGAAGTACTTAAGCGCTTGGGACTTGAAACGTACATAAATGCCTTCGTCGAGTTTGAGATTACTGGTGCTACCCTGGAAAACTTGGACAGCCAATTCGTGGAGAATATTTTGCCAGTACCAGAACATAAAGAATGTTTTCTGAAATGGCTGGAAGAGTACCAAAGAAACGCCACTATTAATCAGCTCTCACTTCTTCAAAAGAAATCAAAAAGCAATGGCCAATCTGCAGAAGGTACATAACACATCATTTTCATATTCCCTTTTTTAGAAAAGTTTTAAAATTCCTTGGTGTCAATATTTAATCCAGATGAAGACCATGTTTCAGAAGGATCAAAACATGAGACTCTTAACAAAAACGTTGAAGACAGAGACAGTTTGGCGGAATCGCGAAGGAAAATCGAAAACGTAAGCATAACAAATGACATAGTTTCGGCTGAAGAGAAAAGCAACAATTGACAATATTCGAGATTTCAGTTGAAGCCGTCATACATCATTAGAAAAATAACATGCACCGCTTTTGTTGTGAAGCTATTATTTTTGTTGTTATGCATTAGTTTACCAAATATCAGTCATTTATTTGTTGTTAATATCTTGTTTTTCTCCCATTTAGAATTTGTTGATTGTCACTGGAAAATTGGAAATATGCTTGAACTATAAACAATTAAATTGATAATTAACGTGTTGCCTGTTTAAATCTTTGCACTCCAAATGACAAAATACAGATACAAAAACAAGGTTATCCTTTTGCATTGGGCAAGGCAAAATGCAGATGTCCTGATTATAATTAATCTCAAAAAAAATTCTAACACTTCTTGTTTATTAAACTATTTTTCCTGGCACTTGCCAAATTATGAAAAGACCAACGAACACCGGATCATAAGATCTTAGTTTTAGGACCTTTTCAGAGTATTCAATTGCTTCTTTTTTCTTCAGTTGAAGAAAAAAAGAATTAGAAGAGAAAATAGACCAAATGATGAAGATGTTACAATGACATCGAAAGCGTTTTACCAGCAGTTTGATTCTGTCCTTTCATTGAATAAGTTATAGTGTCTTGTCCTCGACAAGATCTCTGCTTCTAAAAAATTTGTACTTGAATATTGCATGAAAACGCCGATTTTCACCACAACACATATTTTTTCAAAACGAAATTAATTCCAAAAAAAACAACGTAAAATCTTCTCAATGCGAAAAAACTCTAACATTTTTTTTGCACAATGCCTGGACCACTTTCATCATACTATCTTTTGTGATCCACATTTCCTGGAAAGTACTTAAAGCTGGCCAAAATACTTCCCCCGATCCAGACACTGTATTTTCTTTCAAATGAGAAACGATTTTTATTCGGACGCTGGCAGGAGCCAAAGTGGTCATTTCCTTGGTCAAACGGACATCAATGTTAGTGAACATAGTTGTACCACCACTCAACACAGTGTTGGTGAACAAATCTCGACTGATGTCGACATCGCATTTCATAATGCTTCCGTAAGTCAATTTGTGAATTCCATCGCTTTCCTTTCCAATCAAATTTGGCGAAACAAAACATAGTATATCTAAATCTCTCAGCTCCGATAGTGATAACCTGTCCATCAGGCAATTCAAAGTTTTTCTGGATCTCGCTAAAGTCTCTGCTTTCTTCAATTCTGCTTGAAAGTCTTCAGCAACATAAGCCAATTTCTCCTTAATATCACAGATGATTTCACTTTCTGCGCTGGTAGTAAAGGAATAACCCCTTTCGGTTAAAATTTTCATTAAGTATTCGGTCAAATCACTGCCAGCCAAATCCAATCGCAAAATTACATGCTAAGCAACTATAATAAACATCAAACAAAATTTAGTTAATAAAAAATTTCACAATTTCATGTGCGCTTCAGAGTTGCGCGAATAACCACTAAGCAATTTTTTTTTCGCACATTATATATTATTTTTTTCTAAAACGAAGTATCTTTCATCAAAATAGAAAGTAACTTCGTAACTTTGTGCGATATTTGTGCGATTCAGAGTTAAGTGAATAACCCCGAAGCAATTTATCTTCGCAAGTTTTCGAGTTACCTTTCATACAAAGCGAAAGGTAACCGCAAATTATTGCGATAGAAAAACAAAATTAGATTTAACTTACATTTTTCTCGCTTTCTCTGGTAAAACCAGTAAACAAAACAAAAGTAACAAAAAAAACAAAGTTAGAACCCTTAAAAAAAATATTTTCGAGCTTAAAAAAGTAGAAGCGTAACAATAAAAATTTTAAACAAATATAGACTTTCACTTTTGTGATTTTCAACGCTCGATAAGTGAACAAATAATTTTTTTTCTCTTTGCAATATGTAAATAAAACTAATTTTATGTGGAGAAAAATACACGAATAAAAAGAATTCACTAAATTTATTTTTAATTTGAAAAGAGACATTTTTAATTAAGAGTTCTTGCGACATCTCAAATTCTTGAAGTGTCATTGTTAGCAAAAAATATTGCGTTCATTTCGTATTGATATCACAAAAAGAGATATTCTTATAACAAGTGGCCACTTTCAAGTGGAAGACTCAACGCGATTAATTTACAAGATTACTCAACGAGTGTAAAAAAGGAACTGTCACTATGAGATCACCTAAAATATAAAAGTGGCAGTTTTTTTGTTTTTGTAATCACAAATGTCCTTTCGTCCATCCTCTTAGGTAGTAGCGCAGAGGTGGAGTTCGTGTTGCATGTTTTGATTTTGTAAAAAAAAAAGGCTTTTATTTAAATTTGTTTTGATATTTGAGATGTCCGATGTGTGCTAACAGTGCGTCCAATTCATGAGGCTGATAGTTTTCATCAGCCAACTTGTCCAAGATATTCTGATATCTATTGTCTTCGATCAATCGATCAAGTATTCGTCGATATCGATAGTCTGGAATATAAGACTTCAGCAATCCTCGCATTCGTTCCATTTCCACTGCTGCCCGTTGTGCCAACAATTTTTTGCTGTCCTTACATTCATCTAACTCTTGCTGTAGCCTCACTATTTTCTGATGCGAATATAAACATTCAAAATACAATGAGAGCACGAATTATCGGAAAAAGGAGAAAGAGAGGAAAATTGTAAACTTGCTCCAACATGCTGATGGAACTACTTTCGGCGGGTGTGGACCTCTTGGGAGAGTTTTGCAAATCTAACTCTGTGTCTTTTCGATTGGATAATTTACTCAGCATTATCCGAGACTGTGGCACTTGTCCCGAAAAATATCGCTTGGGTTCGTCAGATGTTTCTTCAGATTCTACTGCTTTTGCATTCGATTGTGTTTTGGCTCGATCGTCCTCGTCATGGTCATGTTCATCCCCGTCCATATTTTGTTCCTCCGCCGCCAATTCGTTTTCTTCGTCCTCTTCTTCTTGTTGTTGCAGTCGTCGATAACGGTGTTTCTCCAGCGCCTGAGTCGACTTAATTTGCATTCTCGTCTTGACTTGCTGTGCTATAGTCTGCACATCCTCATTCTTTAATTCTCCTGCGTACTTGGAATGAAGATTGTGTGTTGCATCGTCATTGCCCATGTCTGATTCGTTGGCTTCTGTTAACTATTAAAAAAATATATATACATATATGTATGTGTATGTGATATTGTTGAAAATGCTCCCATAAATTTCCAAGCGAAAAAAAAAGCAAACTTGTTCCAAGAGAGTAGTGACTTCAGTTGACCAGGCATCCATCAATTCGAAAACTAACTCACTTTCGGAAATCATAATTTGTGCTTCTTCTGGTGTGAGTAAAACATCATCATCAGCAGTAGCAGCTTTGGATCGATGTTGTTCATCATCATCATCGTTTGCTTTTTTATTTGAATTGACAAAGAGCTTGGTAGTGTCAATATTCTCTTCTCTACTATTTCTGGATTTGCTATCTTTTTCTATCTTTTTTTTTTTTATCGTTCTGAAATTGCTTTTTCGTACGGGCCTGTTTGCGTTGTAATTCTTTCAATTCGTTTTCTAACGTTTGACATTCTTTGCGTAAATCTTCACTTTCTTGGCGTTTTCTTTCGAACATCTATATTGTCAAAAAAAAAAAAAAAGAGGCAATTACCATCCTTTTTTTTCTACCCCCCCTTTGTTCAAAGTAGTGACCTTTTTCGCTTGCGTTACATTCAATTCACCTGCGTCCTGTTCAAATAGCTCCTCGATTTCATTGGGAGTCGTCTCACTTGCGTTTGACATCACACTTTCATTGCCAACTTTTGATACGACAGGGAACGAGGAAATCGTCAGAAAGCTGGTCACATTTTTTGCGGTATTATTCAGATTGGTGTGGTCGTTGTCGTTAGTCGTAGAATTAGGACTGACAATGTTATCTGAGTTGACATAGTCAATTTTGTTGGGATCATACATCATTCCTTCCGTGTACGCTTGATTCACAAATTGACTACTGTCAAACTTATCAATGTCAATATTGTAAAACTTTTCAATCAATTGGATTTTTAATATGTAATGATCCACTCGGTGTCTTAAATTTTCTACCAATTTAAAACCAAATTCCCTTTCTTGTTCCCATTGGCGCTTTTCTATTTCCAACTGCTGGTTGTCTCTTCGATAGTCACTTAACAACAATAAACCTTCATTTTTCTCTTTTTCCCACGCTTGGCGCTCTTCGATTAGTTGCTGATATAGTTTCACATATTCTTTCTCCCATTGTTGCAACTATTGTTTTCGGGCCGTTCACAAAAACGTCAAACCACCATATAACTAGTCAAAAAAAAAGCAAATATCACGGTAAAACCTGTTCCTTAGTTGTCATATCAGGGCGTATAAAAGTCAAAGGAGGCATATTTGTTTGACTACTGCTTTGCTCAGCCATTCCTTTCTGATTTGTTTTTTTTTTGGAACTTTTTTCACTCTAACTTTTTACAGTGTTAAGACAACATAGTGAAAATCTTATTTGAAAAGAATAAACAAGGTAAGTTGCAAACAGGCAAATTCTCAATACATCAATTGAATATTCAAAAGATAAACTATGAATATAATATAACTTTTTTTAGCTTAAAAAAAGCGATTGTCTATCAATGTGCTTTTCCACTCCATACAGCGAATTTAAAAGTTTCGTATATTATTCCATACTTCACTGCATACACACGACACAGTCAAATACACAAATTTGTGTTTAAAGTGTCGCAAGAAATATATTTGTCTCCCTTAGGCTGATTTCTTCTTAATATTAATGATTAGTACAAATTTTATACATTGCGCATACCTATGTGAAGCGTTGAGCACAAGTTTCAAAAGCACACTATTTTTTTACAAATTT
>ASPP01024074.1:0-12256 GCA_000512085.1 Reticulomyxa filosa
TAGCGATATCTCGTCATCATTGTCGTCATTGTCGATGATGGCATCATGGAGCAATTGGTCGTCTATTTCAAAGAGGATTTTTATGATCCACAACACGACTTTTCGTTTTTGTCGCCAAAGAAGGGAAGGGGGTTTTTATTTGTGGATAGTCAACAATGCGCTCTGTACTTTTTTTTTTTTAAAAAAAAAAAAAAAAGTGTTCTACCATTGACGGTGGTGCAATAGGGACATTGGCAATGATGATGAATATGATGGAAGTGATGGTGGTAATGATGATGATGATAGTAAGCGAGCGAAGTGCTATGAAACGTGGAATTGACGGCAAAGTTGTGTCGAAGGAACGAAGAGAGCCAGCCGAATGTGGCGGGGCTGTCATCACTAAATGTAACGAATCGATGCACACGATCTGTTAAGGATACGTTGCGAGTCGACAGATTATTATGATTGATAATAACGGAAGCCGCATTGGCGTTACTCTCTTGCAATATGTCGTCAAGGGTCAGCGGAAACATTTTAAATAACGGCGTCTTTTTCACAATTGTTGCTGTCGTTTGATTCATTGTTATGCTTGCATTTGCTGCTGTGGACGCTATCTCGCTTTGCGCTTCAAACGACTCGTTCGCAAATGTTATAAGGAAATTCAGGTTATTAAATAAATTAAATAGAAAATCATTGATGTGCATTTCCGCATAAAAACTTCGGACTAAACTTTCACAAGGATAAATTTCAAAAATGTTTCCAAAATCTTGTGTTATCCAATTCCTTACATGATTCTTACGTATATTCGATTTGTTCAACTCGTTTGTCATTTGATAATGTTTCCTTGATAAATTCATTATTTTCCCATAAATCTCTGTTATTGTCATGTAGTCCAATATTATCATCAGATATGGGTCATTCAAAATGTTGTCCCCACGAGAATAGCGCTGCATCACATTCATTGATCGTTTATCCCGCTTTGTCTCTGTCCATGATTTTGTTTGAGTTTTTTTATCATCATTGCTTGCTGATGCCATTGCCGACGCTTTATAATAATATATTATTGCTATTTTTTTTGCCTTTTTTCCTCTCTAAAAAATACACAGACAAACTATAACCTTTTACGTTTCAACTTGATTGCCGGTTTTCATAACTTTAGGAATGCACATTATTTTTAGTGAAAGATTCTTTCTACAACAAAATACATTGTCTATTATAGATACTGGTATTGTCTGCCTCTTCCAGCTTGAAAACGGTTTTTGAGCAAGAGAGCTATAATATTTTGAAAAAAATGTTAGTTCTGGGCAAGCATGGTACTACAAAAACTTGATCAAGTGCATGCATACAACATAAGCAATGGGGTTTTCCCTTCCTCTAAGACTGTTCGAAAAAAATCAAATCGAAAGATAATATATATATTGTTAGATAGATCTCTAGCTCATATTCGTGTTTTTTTTTTTGTTACGATGCAAGCCATGGCAAATGGCAACAATAAAGAATCAAATGTGGACGTAACAACCGAAACACTTGGCCATATGGTGGGCAATTTACCTCAGGTTCTATTTGAGCCAGAGGCGAGTTACAACCCCTTTGAATTTTGGAATTTGGACGAGGAGACATTGGAAGACTATAGCGAGTCAGTGGAAAGAGGTGTAACGACAGCAATTGAGAGACATCACAAAGGATTTAACACAGCTACAGTGAGTTTTACAATAATATTGGAATCGATTAAAGATGCGCAGCATAGGTTGGAGACATTGACAACAAATTTGTCACAATGCAAAAGACTGATTGGAGAATCGTTAATAAATGCAAATGACAAAAAGGTAGCAAAAGAAGGCGATCTGAGCCAAAGCAAAGTCGAGCAAATCCGCCGACTATGGATAGAGGGTAAACAATACAAACAAAGACTGACAGAGTCGGAGAAAGTGGAACATTACTTGCAAGTTCCAAAGATACTTGCTATATATATTCGTAATAGACAGTTTGTTCACGCAGCAGTTCTGATATCAGATGCTTTGCATCTTTATGTCACTGACTTGTTTCATATTGACTTGCTCAAGCATCATCAACAAATTCTATTGGAAAAAAAAAATGCTTTGGAAATCGTTTTGTTAGAAGAATTTATCAGCTATGTATATCTGAAAGATCGCCATTTAAGGGATAAAATATTTAATCGAAAACGAGTAACGACCCAGCTTCAGTTTGTTTGTGTCAATTGTTTCGATACAGAACATGCAACATATATACATGTATATGTATACATATACATATGCATATGCATATACATATATACATATATATACATATATGTATATGTATATATGTATATTATGTGTGTGTGTGTACAATAGTGACTCATTTGGATATCTCCACGCAATGCAAAAAAACAGAATGAATAAAACGAATGTCGATGAAAAGGATGCAAATGTGATAGATGCTTGGAATAAACTGTTGGAATATTCGGATGATGCGCTTGACAAATGGGATAACGTGACGAATATGAACATAGGAAACGAACAAACACAGCTCGTCAATGAGCATTTGCAAGAAGATCTAGCGAAAAGGGAAAGCAATGTAATAGATGCAGCATTCACTGGTTCAGAGGAATATCGCTACGCCCTGAATCTCAGCAAAGTCATTGTTCCAACATATCATACTTTGAAAGTCAATGCTATTGATGACACTCAGTACTCTCGAAAGTTGCGAGCAGTATTGTCCGCCGAGACTCGAGACAGTTTTTTAAAGTATGTGTCTTTAAAAAAAAAAAAAATCAATGAAAAAACTTTATTTGCGTTAAGAAAATGACAATGTGTATGTGTGTGTGCGTGTGTGTGTGTGTGTAGTGGGGGGGGAGGAAAGGGATCCGCTTCAACAGCAATCAACGTTTATAACTTCGTGCGTAGTCGCCACTGAAAAGTTGCTTCGAACAGTACCCACAATGACAAGACTGAGAAAGGGCTTAACAGTGGAGTTTGCAACTATTTTAACAAGGGAAATGCAACAAGCACAATTACAGTTGAGATAAAAAGATATGATATATATGTATATACATATACATATATACATAGAGAGAGAGAAGAAATTTGCAATGAACATTCAAATATACAATAAAATAGATATGTGCGCAATCATCCTGGACAATGGTTATTGCGTTTGGAAGAACAATCTCAATTGTTACAGCAATCAACGGAAAGTGGTTTTCGAGTGCTCTTACGAGTTTTGCAAAATCATTTGATCACTCTCGACCAGTTTCATATTGCCAAACGACACAATCTCGTATCGGATACTGATAGTCAGGCTTCGTCTCAGTTGTCTCAATCAAAGTCCGTCAAGTGCAAGAAAGCATACACACAATAATTTCAATTTTCTTGATATAATACATACATATATGCATATATTTTTGGATCGTGATTGATGTGGAAAAGATAGAGATACGATGACAATGATGGATATGAATGATCCATTGAAAATTAGCGAGTATTCAAAAGAAGCAGTTTGGCTTGTGTTACAACAGGTATGCTACAGACATTTGGAAAAGTATTTGACGGGACCCAGCACAGATTCCAAACGAACAGTAAATCACTCACTGACAAGCCAATTGGATCGTAACAAACATTGGAATGGCGATCATGCCCATGTTCATTCCGCATCAAACACAAACAAAAGTGAAATGGCAAATGAAAACGAATCGAAGGGTGATCATCATAAAGGCCAGAATGAGATTCCTCACAAAAAAACAAAGTCCAAAAGATTTTTCAAAAAATCGAAAAAATCCAAACAAAAACGTCTCATCTCCAAACGCAAGTCTCATTCGAATGCAGATGAACATGCCAATGCCAACACAGCGATGGATACAAACACGCACATGCATATGCATGTGGATACGGATGGGGATGAAAATGGAAATGCAGATGAAGATGGAAATAGGGAGGGAGATGTAGATGCAAATGAGGATGACAACCAACAAGATTGGAGTGAATTAACATTTTCGTTTTCACAAAGTGTCCTACAATCGACAGCTCAGTTTGGACAAGAAGATGCTTGGTCTTCGAGCGTCCATTCTAACATAAAGATGTCAGGATTTATTGATCCCCATTCATCCATTCGTCCATTACCTTGGCGGACACCTCTTTTGTCTTCGACCATCGGCCAACGTAGTCAAATAAAGATGTTCGATTCCCACATTGGTACTGAATACTTTTTTTTTTTTTTTTGTGTATTGAATCTTTTTTCTTTATATTTTATTACTATCTTGTTTTCAAAACAAAACAAAGCGAAAACGAAAAAAATGGAAAGTGAGCAATTGGCAACGTGACAAAAGAAATGGCAACTGGGAGCTCATTGAAATGTCTCCATTTCATATCACAACACTATTTTCCACTGTTATCGATTTTGTGAATCAGGCACATATCATTTTGGGAATTGCCAACACAGAAAACGAAGAAAAAAAAGAAAAATCTGGGCATGCAAATGCAAATACAATTAAAAATGAAAACGAAAATAAATGGAACTTGAAAAATTATGTGAACACCTTTGTGCAGACAATATTTATTCAAGAAATGCAAGCTCATATCAATGGGGAATTAGGATTGATTTTATCCGAGGAAAATCAAATTGATTACTCAGTTGAGATTGTGTTTGTAAAAGCAAATGATTATGTATTTCAATTGAATGTGTATTTTTATAATCTGTGATCACAGACATTGCAACAAGAATGGTTGACTTTACCAAAGTCGGCCAGTCAGATTTATCGATTAACAGAAAGAGTATTTACAACATTTAGGCAGCTACCAATGTTTGATCCAAATGCGTTTGTGGGCATTGTTACACAAATATTGACAGGCTGTCGAGAAACATATCAATGGGCCTTCACTTTTGAAATCAAACCAAGACTCGTATCCATTTCTTTGGCTCAAACCAATAAACAAATGCTACCCGATCGAATTGATTTGCAAGATTTTATTCGATATTTATCTAATTTTACTTTGCGAAAGTTGTTATATACCACAAGACAGCAAGCTATTTTCAAGGAAAAGATTACCATTGTTCGGTGCGTGTTTTCTTCATTTTTAAAATACTCTTCTTCGCTTTTGTATTTTTAAATATTCTCAACGGGAAAAAAAAAAGGGAAATAATTATGATCCGAAACTTGAATATCGAATTTTTCAAGAACTGGCTGATGAATATCAAAAACAATGGACCAAAAGAGAGGATGGTGAATTTGCGATATTCAATATGAATGTATACTCACAATTATCATTACTCTGCACTGGCTTATATTGGATTTCTCAAAAACTTCAACGTGATCAGATATTTCTCCTCAGAATGCAAAGCCAGCAAAACAGTATTGATCACATGCATCCCACTTCTCGGGGCAGCTTTTCGAAATCGTCCGGGAACAATGTATGTGATCCTTTAGAACGTTATTTGATAGATAACTTTGAACCTTTGTGCGAATTTTATTTAGTTATCATTCGAGTAGAATTACGCGCTCAATGCACTTATTTTTTAACTCACATCGCAAATCAAAGTTATGTGTTATATGAGCCATCAAAAAAACCACAAGGATTTATAATCGATTTGAACAAACTATTGATCAAAGCGGAGTTTGAATTAAATCAATGTTTACCAGAACATTTGGTTAAATTTTTGTTTTTGGAATTATCTTATTTCCTTTATAACGTTCTGGTACAGTTGATTATTAATATACAGCACAAAAGGATCAACAAATTAGGTGCTAAGCAACTCAGAAGAAATATCTTCAGTTTGCAACAAACATTAACTACTATTACACAAAAACCACAAGATAAAACTTTTCAAAAGTTACATCACTTTTTAGAGTTGTCTCAAAAAACATTAGAAGAAATTGAAAATTTTAGACAAACTGACAACAAAATGTTCAACGAATATGAGTTGGATACTATTGTCAAAATTGCTAAGCTCAATATGTGACAAAATTAATGGTTAATGCAATTAGGTTTATTTTTTGGGCATATTTGTTTTTTGGTATTTGGACAAGGCTTGTTTTAGCATGTCTCTTTTTTACGATTGCATCAATGTTGTTTCTTTTTATTTCTCAGAAAACTGACAATATGTTCAATTAATTTTTGAATTAAATCAGTTTATACAAAACCAAATCTTAGTTCAGAGAAAGTTACAAAAACAGTAGTTCGCAAAAAAATATGACATCTATAATGCTACTTTATGAAGATGATTGATTTTCTCCATGAAAAAACAACATTTAAAAAAATATCTATAAATGTTGAGTTTTAAATATGATACTGGCTTTTAAATAAAGCCATTCTATGTTGAACAAAGATTTATTTTGATTTTTGTAAATTTTGAAGGAAATTACAATTATTCACTTATATTGTTATGATGAAAATTTTAAATCTTTTTATTATCTTTTCAGAAACTTGACATCACGTAGAAATAATTTTTAAAAAATTACGATCGTATCTATTTTAGAATTTGAGAAAAACACGTTTGTTTATTGTGCAATTTCGCCTTCAGTAGTTTGCAAAAAAAAAACAGTAAATGTATATGCTACTTTTTTTTCTTTTTCGTTTTTGAATTTTGTGATTTTTATTTTTTTATCTATTTTTGGAGATATTTTGCTTTTTTTAAAAATGATCAAACATTTGAAACTTTTTACCAAATATGTTGCTGTGTTTATTACTTAGTGCAACTTTTCGATTGTTGCGATGAAGTATAGTGTAAGCCATTCGACTGTGCAACGATTGGGGATGTTGTATGATTCAAAAAAGATTGTTGAAATGAAATCTGGATATAGTTTTAATTAAAAAATCACTGACATTATTCAGCATAAAATTGTTAGATGCTAGCTAAAGATTTGAAAAAATTATTATATGCTGAAAATGAAGTTAAAGTTTCTTATTCGACAATAACAAGATCTTTAAAATCGAATTGCCTTTACACAATCACAAAGAAGACAACCTTGAATATAAAAATTGAACTGTATATTATTTGAAAAAAGATATATTAGGATAAAACAAAAATTAACTTATATTGAAGTGATTGAATTTACTATATTTGGAAAAAAGAATTTCAATACTATTGACATAGAAATTATAGAAATGGCAGTATCGCGGTATGTGCTTGCTTTTGTGCTAAAGGCGTTGGATGTGCTTGCAAAATTGATTTATGCATTAATAGCACAATTTACAAAGAAATATTATCTGATGAAATGCCAAAAAGCATTACATATTGCTTATACAATAACACTTGTGGTTTTTATAATATAATGCAAAATGTCAAAAATGCAAAGCAGTAAACAATTGGCTTAAACAAAACAAAATAAACTTGATTGAGTTCCATCCAAATTCAACTGATCTTAATCCAATCGAAAATCTTTGAACAATAATCAAAACAAGACTTTACAAAGGTGACTAAATAAAAGCATAACGACAACTATGTGAAATATTTGAGAAAAAGTATAAATAGACATATGCAAAATCTTAATTGAATCAATATCAAAACGAATACAAGCCATTATTGACACCAAATGAAACTTCAACATTTGTATATATTTTTAAAAATGTTGTTTTTTTCAGGAGAAAGTCAATTATCTTCATAAAGTAGAATTATATGTCCTGTTTTTTTTATAAACTACTGTATTTGTAATTTCTTTAAGGTTTATGTTGACACAAAGTTTTTTGTTTTGCAAAAATGAAACTAGATACAATAGCTAGCTCTAATTACAAGTCATTCTATCAAAAAAATTGTGTAAATAAAGTTCAATATATTTACAAACTTGTTGATATGATGAAAAATATCTATTTTATGAATGTATAAAAATACTTTTTCAGATCACTCACAAATTGCCATGAATGTGTAAATTTAGAACTTACTTCTAAATTTACGCGTATTATTTACGTGTTTTTTTCCAAAACATAGTGAAAAAAAGGAGCCTATTAACGGCAATATTGAAAATTCTCATTTTTTCCATATTATTTCAATAATCATCATTATTGTAAGTTAACACTATCCAAATCTTTCTATTCTCTCAAAGTAAAATGACTAAAAGTTCTTGATTTTCGTGTTTTCTCATTTAATTGTTATGATTGACTATGAAGAAAATATAAAAAACAAAAGTGGTCAAATGAATTTTGCATCTGAGCATTATGTAAATGAGTTGCATTACAACGCCAACAGTGCCATGAAAATCAATATGTTATTTTTTTCGCTGAAGACTATCCATGACACTTTTTTTTCCAAAAAAAGACAAGCCTCACAGAGTGAGTTCTGAAAGGGGAATATAAATTTAAAAAAGCTGCAACAAAGCATTAGTTGTACAGAAGATGGCTACAGATCCGCGACCACAGAGCAGAAGCTTTAAGCTGCATTTTCCGTTGTTCGGAAGGAGTTCAAAACAACAGTCAACCCCACAACGAAACACTTATGGAGTTGGTTCTTCCAAAGGAGCTGCAGAAAGTAAAAAGAATAGTGATATGAAGGGAACAGAAAACCTGTATAACAATAGTACATTGAGTGAGCAAACGGAAGAAAACGCAAGAAGATCGAATAGCGTGGATGACACAAGTAGTCCAAGTTCGCAAAGCTATTCACACTCTCCCTCGTCCCAATCATCAACAGAGTCGGAAATGACCGGCCGAGGCAAGGCAACGACCTCAAATAAAGAAAAACGAGAGACAAAAATTACGCAAGAATACATTGCCAAAAGATGGGATTTGGAGAAAGTGCCCAAATGTATGTATGCATGCACTACTGCGACAACCAAACAAAATGAAGAGAAAAAAATAAAAACAAAGAATTTTTTTGACTGCATGTGAATACGTTATGTTGGTTTGTTCAGATGAAGCAGATGAAAAAGGATACATAAATTATGAAAAAGGACTACTAATTCACGATCGATGTTAGTTTTGTTGTGTTGAAAAATCCGAGATAAACATATATACATCAGCAAGATTACGAGTGGTATCACCAAAAAAAAACTAATTAAAAAAATATATGTATTTATAGACATTTTAAAAGATACTCTTGGCAGAGGTGTGTCATGACTCATTGCTTTTTTTTTTTAAAAGCACGTGTGGATAAAAAAAATTGGTAACATTACATATGTTGACAGGAACATTTTCAAAGGTTTTTGAAGCGGTAGATACAATGGATGGAAAGTTTAGCAGATGTTGGGGAAACATATGAATCAAAAAAAAGAAAAAAAGGTTCAAAGGGGGAGAAGAAAATAATAGAGTAGTTAGGGTTTTGGGCACAAAATATGTCCGAATATTTTTGATATGAGTTTGACGAGAGAGAGAGGGAGGGTTGAAATCTTTGTGAATGTCCCTTTTTTTTTTTTGGATATTGGGTGACACTACAAAAGGCGTGTGGCACTGAAAGTGATACGAAAGTCCGTTCGGTACGTTGAAGCTGCCAAAACTGAGTTGAAAATACTACAAGATATTACCAACACGGACAATGGAAGAAGGTGTGTTGCTATTCCCCAAACGTTAAATGTGAGTAATAAAAAAAAAAAAAAAAAAATTGTTTTGCTGTTGTGTCAGCTGTTGCGTTCATTTAAAAGAGAGCTTTTCGTGGAACGAACATCCGTGCCTTGTGTTCAAGCTGTATGGCCCTTCTGTCTTTTCTGTCATGACGAAAAATCATTACCATCCGTTCCCTCTTGATATTGTCCAGAAACTGCTGGTGCAAATGTGCACCGCGATTCACTGTTTGGTGATATACGTATATGTTTATAAAATGGGGGATTTTTTTTTACTATGTCTCTATTTTTATGCGCTTGTCTTTGTGTTGTGATTACCTTAGTTTTGCATTCCAAGGATATCATATTCACTGATTTAAAGCCAGAAAACGTTGTTTTTGTTGACCCAAGAACGCATACTACTACTGTTGGCAAAGTAAGTTGCGAAAAAAAAAGTAAACAAAACTACGTACTTTCTGACTAACTATTTTTTAAGTTTTTTTTTTTGAAAAGCATGCAAAAAAAAATAATAATAATAAATAAACGTTTCTTGTAACAGAAAAAATTATATTGGCCAATGAACACACGTGTCAAACTTGTGGACTTGGCAGTGCGGTATATGAACCAAATATGATCCGAACAATCAATCGACGTGGAAATTTCGAGATGGCTATAACTATCTCATTCAAACTCGACATTATCGTGCACCTGAGGTCGTTTTAGAAATGAACTGGAAGAGATCGGTTGACATTTGGTCTATTGGATGTGTAATCTTGGAATTTTTGAATGGTTCCATGGTATTCAATACTCACTGTCCGATTGACCATTTAAATCAAATGCAATCCCTGATCGGTCCTATTCCACAGAAACTCGTGCAATCGTCTGCTCCTCAAAAACTTGCAGAATATTTTCATTCCACGTTTCAATTGAAAATGGAAAGTGCAAAACAAAGCCGTGCTCAAGCTCGAAGCCTTGAAGTTTGATTTAACGTATTTGTTTTGGTTTGTTTTTTTTTTCCTTTCGCACAATGTTACGTATATATGCTATTCCGGAGGGAAAGAAGAGGACAGTGGCCTTCCATGTACACATAAAATACAATATGACAAAAAAAATACATACACAAATAAAAGACTTATTTTGATTTGAAAAAAGCTGATCAAGCTGAATTGTACGACTTGACCAAAGGAATGCTGCGATGGTTTGCAACAGATCGCATAACAGCGAATGAGATCTTGCAGCATAATTATTGGATTATATCAGATCCCAATAAGAAGCGGTCCCAATCCGTAAAAAAACAGTCACAACAGTCACCTGTTCCAAAACAATCACGTTCATTTCAAACAATGCAGACACAACTACAACAGCAGCCACAAGTTACACAGACACTAAAAATACATCCACCTCTTTGACCTCCAAAAATTTAAATTCAAATAATCCTAGAGAGGTCTTAGAGTATAAAGCAGCATTTTAGTATACATATATTTTTAAACCAATTGAAGCTCATTTTGTTTCATTATGCATATATTCCATTTTTTTTTTAAAGTGTGAACTTCATATGGAAAATAAGTGTGCGGACAAATTGTTTTTTGATTATCGATATTTTCAACTAATGTTGCAATTTTTGCATCTCAAACATAAGACATACTTTTTTTTGTAGTCGTTTGTAAACGTCTGTTTGCACTTTTTTTAAAAGAAATTAAAGAGCTTGGATAATAATTGTATTTTAAGATTTGTGATTTTGTTTTTTGGATCACGCAAAGGAACGTGTTGTATGAATTTTTTTGTTGAACAGTTTTATCATAAATAGAAACTTGAAGAGCTACTTTTTAACATGTCCCGTTCTCTTTACAAGCTTTCCACTATTTCACGCTTCCAAGTCTTTGGGGGTCATACATTATCGCCACGAAATTTCCAGAAACTTGTTTGCCAACAGCAATGCACACTAGCAACAAAAGCAACCAAAAAAAAGAAGATATCAAAAAAGCAGGTGGTAGCAGGAGAAGGCATAACCAACGAAGAAGTTGACGAGAAGAAGAGTGAGCAAGGCCAGGAGGAAGAGGAAGATAACAAAGATGAAGAGAGTAACGAAAAAAACGAGTTATTTGAAAAAGAGATAGAAGCAAGTGAGGCACCGAAACAAGTCGGCCATGATGAAAGCCCAGTTCAACACCATCACCAAGCACAATCGCAATTAATAAAAGAAAGATTGCACAGCAGATCGATAAGCGAGAACAACTAGAAGCAGTCAACAAGCCAAAATCAAGTGGTTTGGTTTGGTCAGGTTTGTGAATGCCTCTGTCTCTCTTTATTTCTGTTTCATTCTTTTTTGAATTGTATTTGTATTTTTTAATTGTGGTAATTTTATTTCTATGCAAATTGGGACAATGGAATGACATATTTCAATTTGTTGGCTCTTCTTCATCTTGGGTTCAGAGAATACTCTTGTGATTAAAAATGTCCCAAAGATTTCGAAAATGGACCAGATATCCCAGTTGATGAAGGAATGGATTCAGGAGGTGTCCGATCTCTTAAAAGAAGGAGAAATTGAGGCATCCGCCACCAATTCCAACGTAGGAGACTCGTTCACTTTGTATCTGAGCTGCAGCAGTCAGCAAGTGTTTCAAGCATTGTCGCAAGTGATTGCCACCAACAAGTTTCACAATGTTCAACTCTTGGCAGAGCCTTATCTGAAACAAAGCAATACACTTTCTCCTGTATCTACTGCCTCTGGTTTGCTACATTGCACTTTTTTTTTTTCCTCCCATAATGTCCCTTTTTTAACACACAACTAACAAATCTTCTTCTTTGTACGAT
>ASPP01024088.1:0-26743 GCA_000512085.1 Reticulomyxa filosa
TACTGAACGGAAACGTACAAAAGAGAAGGGAGCCCAGGAAAACTGAAGAGTGAGAGATGAACTTTATTATCTTTTTTTTTGTGCTTGTTTCGAAAATAGGTAAAATTCCGACACGAAGAAACACACAAATATCTTGCAATCAATGATAACAGGGAACTTGAGCTGACCGACAACGACAGTGATTCTTGTCTGTTTAAAGTTCATGTCATCACGAAGCCAAACGTCGTTAAACTCGAATCGTCAAAGGTAGCCGGAGCGTTCATTGGAGCAAAGGACGGTAGTGTTATGGTTGACAAAGGTGGACCACACTCGCAAATGACTATTTTGAGAAAACAGTGATTGTGAAGAATTTTGTTTATGCACAAAAAAAAAAAAAAAATTTATAATAAAAAATAAAATAAAATAAAATAAAATACAAAAAAATTAAAAAAAAGGAAAAGGGTTTTTTCCTTTTTGATTCTTTTTTTTTTGTTGAGACACAAATTCTTTCGAGGTTTTCCGGCGTTTTCTTCCTTTTTTTTGTTCCCTTTCCCTCTCTCATCAAATTTGAGAACAAAAACAAAGTTTGTGCTCGGTGACGTTGGATCTCCATTCTGTATTTATCATGCAATGCTTACACATAAACCTATTCATTTTGACAGAGTCAAGAAAATTTGAATTTACACTTGGAGTTAATGGAAAAAACCTTCACTTGCCAAAAGTGAACATGCTTGAAAAAAAAACTGTTTATTTTTGTAAAAGACATGTTTATGAGCAAAGTTATTACAGAATGTAAAAGTGGTTTCAATATAACAAAAATTGTTTTTAGGAACATATTTTGGTGGGATGTAATATATAATAAAAAGAAAATGTACTACTTCGATTGCAAAATGTTATGATCTGATAGGGAGTGAATCTTTGCATGTGAATAAACCAGTTTATACGTGAAGAGGAGAAAAAGCGGTGTTTTAAAAGGGAAAAATTTTGAGGGGAAGTCCAAAGAAAATTATTTTACTGCATGATGATTACAAAATAATTGTAGAATATCAGTAAACTAGTTTACAAAAAGAAAATGAGTAACAGAATATTAACTTGCAGGTGTGTTTACTAAAAAAAGCAAAACAAAAAACTTT
The DNA here is from genome assembly GCA_000512085.1 of Reticulomyxa filosa. Taxonomy (NCBI): domain Eukaryota; phylum Foraminifera; family Reticulomyxidae; genus Reticulomyxa; species Reticulomyxa filosa. The sequence continues at coordinate 1,113 of ASPP01024088.1, forward strand.
AAGAAAAAAGACGTCTTTTAACGTTTTACACGATGATGAATGCAGTGCACTTCACCACCAATTTCCACATCTCGAAGAAAATGTGGTAATGGAAATACTCGGGCACAGTGACGGCGACGTAAAAATGGCACACGCTTATCTGAACTTGGTAATGGACTGTTTGAACAAAGAGAAGCTGAATGAGTCAAAATTTTTGGAAAAGTATGTGGAAAGACAAAAAGATTGGCGTTTGTTGGTTTATTTTTAAGGGAACTGATGAAAAAACTTTGTGTTTGAATTGACAAAAATGAAGCAAAAAGAAAAACAGAAAGCGTGTATTCGGAGAAATGCAAAGTGAAAATATAGACAATAACGAATCCAATAATGAAAGAAGGACAAATGGACACCAACGTATGATGATGGATGTGGATATGGATGACAAAAAGCAACACTGTGACAGTGCCGTGTGCGCTCAAAGTAAACGGAGAAAGCTCACTCATTCTCTACCAACCAATGATCGTAAACATTTCACTTCCAACCTCTCTCTTAAAGATGAGCCCAACGAAAGCGACAGAAGATTGAACAAACGAGTATTTGTCCCATTACCACTACATCTCAAAAACAAACTTATTACAGATTGGAAAAATATCACCCAACTTCGCCAAGTTTTTTTTTTGTTTATACATAAAAAAACACACAATACCTTTTTTTTTTAACTTTTTACATTTTTCACCCAATCAAAAACATCAAAGTTTTGCTCACAAAAAGAGAAACAAAAAATTTGAAGGGATACCCCTCAGCAAAATTTTTTTGTTTGCAAAAAAAAAGCTGACCAAAGTACCTAGGGAAAATGGACAACGTGTAATAGATGTATTGAGAGATTATAGCTCACATTCTGGGAATAACAATGTCTGCCAAGAGATTGAGCGCTATTTGTGTGAGTGCTTTGACCAAACACTTGAGCCTAAGTTGCTTTATGACTTAGAAAAACCATTACATCGTTTAATTGTTCAGAGTTTTCCTAATCTCAAAATGTCACAAATCTATGGAGTAGAACACTTATGCCGCTTCTTTGGTATGAATTTATTTTCTTTTTTTCTCTTCCTTCTCTGGTAATTTAGGTTGATTTTTTTTCCCCTTCCCAATAATTTTTTAGTGAAGTTGCCACAGCTCTTAAACCCTGATCAATTACCTCATAGCATAAGACCCTTTTGGGAACAAGAAATCAAAAAGATCATGGAGTTTTGTTTTACGTCGATTAATTTATTTTTCCTCTTTCCTCTTTTAACGAAAACAAGAGAAAAACTGTTTGGTGGTGTGGGGTGCACTCATTTAAAAAAAAAAAAAGGCAAATTGTCAAAAATTCTGACAAGTATTTTGTGAGATCCTATATTATTTTGAACACTAATAACACGAAAATTGTTTAATTTATTAACAACTCGAAACTTTTTAAACATTGATTAATTCAACAGATGTTCTTTTCAGCTTTCAAGATTGTAGGGGTTCATGGGTACATTTTTCTTTTCTTATTTTTTTATTTTATTTTATTTTTTGCTTGTGTTAGTGAACTATTTATCGCAAGAGGACTGCCACTACACTCTTCTTGAATTTTTATTTCACTTTAAAGATTTTGTTGAGTATTTTTCAATTTCCCGTTGGTTTTTCTCTAATACGTATAATGACTAGAACTTAGTTATTATCACGTTATGCTCGACCGTGCTCCTGCAATGAGTAGAGTCAGTTGGTTCATTTGTTGTGTCTTTGTCGAAGTAGAATAGTCATAAAATGCCCAAAACGCAAGCAAATAGCCTTCACAGTTATCAAAGTGTAATGTTTGTAAATTAGAAGATTGACGTTTTGTCCTGAGCCTAAAGTAGAATTGTTTAATTAATTTCCTCGGTTAAAATTTTAATTGTCAACAAACAAGTTTGATGGGATTGCAACAGTAAGCAGTAGACAATAGAAAGGAAAAGTATTGTTTCAATCAACTTGTAAGAACAAACAAAAGGAAAAAAACTCACAAAAATACAATTTATCAAACCAAGGAAAGAAGACACAAACAATATTTTGAATTACTTTTTGCATGTTGTGTGAATCATAATTGACTCTAAAGTTGCATCAAACGACTCCTTTCTTTTAAAAACAATTTTTCACTAAATTCTCTTACGATTTCTACCATTTTCTGTAGTCGACATAGTCTTAAAAAACTAGTTGTAATTGTCAATTTACGCAATAATATTCACTTTCTTAATAAATTTTTTTAATGTAATTTTTGGACTTTTTTGATGATAAAAAAATGCAAGAATTATTGTCTTTTTAATAAAAAAAACAAATTATCGTCTTATGGCAGAACTCAAAGTCTAAATTGACTCTTTCAATAATTCAAAAAAAAAATTTATTAAAAAAAGTTAAAGCATCTACTATGCAAAACAATATTCATCTAGAGACATTATTTAGCAATTTTTTACAAGCTTTAGTTAAAAACTGGACTACAGATCTTGTATATCAGAAAGACGTGGTTGTGAAAAACCACGTGTTTTTACCAGAACGCGTATTTTTCGATAATTTTGGGAAAACATTCGAATCAGAGACACGCCGACATGATTCTGTTCAACCATTGGTAGAAGCTTTTTTAGGACTATTGTCATATCCCAATAAAGTCAAAGTTTTGTTTTTTTGTTTTGTGCCAAAACGTATACTTAAACAAAAAAATACACGCATTTGCAACGCTAAATGTGATCTTATTGTTTGTATATAATTGCAAGGGAATGGAAAGACAATTGAATGATTTATGGAATGTTATTGATGCAATCGAAGACAAATATCCGCAAGCGCCATTATTTCAACGTAATATACAAGACGACAATAACCCATCTCATTTTCAAAATAAAGGAAATAATGAAGAATCTATCAAAAAAATAAAAAATGTTGAAAAAGAAGATGAGGATGAAAATGAAAATAAACACAATAATCACTTGCAACAAGAAAGTGAAGAGCATAATTCATATGTAGCACCGAAAGGTCGAGACGGTGTTTCCAAACGAACTGCACAAGTATGCGAGCCAATTATTGATTTTGTTGTATCACGAATGCTTCTTCGCATTATATCGTTAATTTTTTTTTTTTTTGGTATATACTTTTTTTTTTTCTAATTAAGAGAAATATACATATGTATGTATCCATACAGATATCATATAAATAAAATAACCTACAGAGCAATGGAACAAGGACAAGAACAACTATCAATAAATGAAGAAGAAAAACACCAATCCCACAATCCCAATCGCAAACGTGTCTTTGCCTTTAAGTTTGATGCGTCAACGGTTCAATGGTTAATCGATGTCATTCAAATTAATTTTGAAAAGGCTACACAGCGAACACATGAGACACCAGTTATTACCCCGAAAAGGGAGCTGGAACTATCTCTTATATTTGAAGAGATACCCCTTTTTTTTTTTTTTTTTTACATTGAACCAAAAATGAATCACTTTTTTTTTTTAATCTCCCCTGTGGAACATTAGAATTTTTTTTGCTGTTAGGAAAAAAAAAAAAATGAATAAAAACATGAAATGAATAGAACACATAAAACAAATAAAAGTTGTTAGATGAATATGAAAATCGATCGACAATGGAATGGGCCAAAGTATTGGGATTGATCTCAGCAAGTGAACACTCATCAAAAGTTAACTCGCGTTTTCCGATGAACCAAAAAAGTGAATACATGCAAATGTAAAGCAATTGCAACATATAAAAAAATAAAAAAAATGGTGACTGCATATAGGTCCAGAGTATGCTAAAAAAACTACTGGACGACTGCTTAGAAAAACAAATGTTAGAAAATGCGGCAATTTACTTTACAGTAATGCGCTATATCCATATCGATGAAAAAAACCAAGAACGTTGGCTTTCATTTCATTTGGAATATTTGAAAGCTCCAAAACTAGCCAACATCCCAAGATATGTACTAATTGCACATTTGCATTCCATTTTGAACGTGGCGAGACAAATGGATTTTGTTGGCAAAAAGACCAATGAAGTGAAAGTATTGAATGAAATATTTGAAATCGCACGTCGATTGGCAACGTCAGGAAAAGGACGTCCCGTCAAAAGAGCATGTTATATGTTGATGTTGGCACTCATATTACGTGGACCTGATTCGATGTATGAAAAATTACAAAGTTTTTTAGAAAGCCATGTGTTAAATCATTTGGATGAACTCGAAAAAGTCGGCGATTCTTTGGACATGTTGATTATGTTATTCGAAGGGACGAACAACCCATTTCCATTTCACGAAAAAAGACCAATCAATTGGTTGACAAATGTACGTAGTGACGACGACGAAAATACGCGAAAGAATCATATGCAAGTTGTGTTTAAGGCATTCATGCGCGGAAAAGCTTTGAAGATTATGTCTCAGCGTCATTGGTTTCGATGTGTGCGACTCTTTGTCCATTTGTGTGCACAACATTTGGAGTTTGCCACTTCTACTTTGTTGCCGCAATTGTTTGATGTGAAAAAATCCACGGTCGAACAAATTGTATTGGGATTGGATGTCATTAGTGAAATCATGCGATTGGACGGAGAGTTTTTACGTCAACACCAATCCAACCCGGCTTTGTTGCCAGTGATTAATGACTTCCTGCCGGCAATGCTTGAGCACGCTGATCAAGCCATCGGTGTTGACAAGATTGGACGCAGAACTCAGCCGTTAATTTTGAGTGACCGTTCTTCCGATTCTTTTGTCACAAATCAAATCAATATCGCGGAGACTGCTCCTGATACACCTGTGGATTGGCAATCGCAACAACAGTCACAACAACAATTATCCTCCTCGTCACCTCCAGCAGACTCGGACGGGACAGGCAATACACGCGTTTCCATTGTTGCGTCCAACACTTTCCAGACCCACCATTTGAACAAATCTCAAAATGAAGACGATCACAATAACAACAATGTATGGTGGAATCGAGGAGACGACGACGACGAGAAAAAAACTGCTGTCGACGAATTGGCAGAAGAAAAGAAACAAGAAGACACCATTATCAATGATCCCACTTATGTTTCATTGCAAAACAAAGACTTGTTGAAAATTTCATTTGTTCAAAACAATAAAATGGCCAAATATATTTTGAATTTGCGGCAAAAACATGCTGATGCCAACACTTTAGACGAAATGATTAAAAAAGCCAAGGCAACCAATCGTCGAGAATATTTGCAAGTATTGAAAGCATGCCTACGTGCGACCCTGGCATTACATCCGCCTTCCGTTTTAACTGACGCCAAACAAGGCAATAAATTATACGTTGGCAATCTATTGTTACATCCCGATTATGAAACGACAGAATTAGCAGTAAGTGTTTTGACAGAAGTTGCCAAACAAGAGAAAATTTTATTACCGAAAATCTTAATCGCATTGACAAATTTCACATTGCAATTTTATATTCACGAATCTGCTTGTCTTAGCATACTCTTACAAACATTAACAAAATTGGTTATGGTATTTGTGGAATATCCTCCTCTGAAACGTATTCAAATTGTGTCCCAAAAACAAACTATTGAAGATTTATGTGTTGCCGTACATCGCCTGGATGCAGTAGCTTTTGCATTTCTATGTCATACCAATATTTACATTCGACATGCTTGTGTTGAACTAATTCAGACCGTACAAAAAGCAATGCAACACTTGGTAGCGTACTATTTTGCGGATAAACCGCCTGCACAGCAGCAAATTCAATTGTCGTTTCCATTTTCATTAGGGCAACTGTTTGAATTCTATTCAGATGAAATTGTTCATCGGGCATTGATCAAATTTAAAAATCATCAAGATAACATCAAACTTACTATATCTGATTTTGAGACAAACTTTATGGAAAAGTATCATAAAAATATTGAATATGATCCCACTCATGGAGTATTAAGAACATTGTTAGATCCCAATGACTTTGCACCTTACAGTGCCTGTATGGATGTGATCGTTGAACAAATTGAATTGCTATGTGCTCAAGGCAGCGAATATATGAAATTTTTACGAGTGGATTGTTGTCAAGAAATATTATTACAAGAAAAATGGTTGGCTGTGGATGAAAAATCTGCAGAAAGAGAAGTGTTGGGAAGCATGTGCATTGCTTTAATTCCATTAATTGGATACAGTGATAATGGATTAGATGAAATTGAATTTTATAATAGTATTTGGGTTCAATTGTGGAGATTTTCACGTGAAAATGATTCTCAATTACTTAATACCATTTTATATGCTGTTCAATGTGCTCATCCCAGTCGATTATCACAATTACTTAAATCTTTACGTCTTTGGTACACAACCAACTTGCAACAACCGAAAGGTCGTATTAAAAAAAGTAAAATAACACAAATCTTTTTTGCTAATTGTCGTCGAGTTTGGGTTTATAATTATGTGATTTTGGCATTAACTACAAAAGAAAGATTGTGTCAGGTATTTCGACAAGAATTGCAAAGTTATTTGGATAATAAACAAGATAATGACAATCGTAAAGTTGAATATTTACACGTTGCATTAATTGATTTTTGTAATAGTTTGGATGACAAACACTTAATTCAACATTGTAATGGTGATCCAGAAGTATTTCGTTGTGTCGCAAGAAGTTTTGTTTTTTTTTTAACTTAAATATTTGTACGCACATACTTATTGCAATACTTTTTTCCCTCAATAACAACTGCTTATTGATTTGTTCATCCTCATAGTTGTCGAAAATATCGCATACGCATTATATACTGTTGGAGAAGAATTAAAAATTAAATGGTTGCACGAATTATGGAATCCTGAACGACGTGCACATATCTTACGAATAATGAAATTATGGTCTCATTGTAGTACTGATAATGGATCGGAAGGAAAAGAATTAATTGCTGCAATATTTAGTAAACGAAAAGCTTTGCGAGATAAAAACGCAGATCAAGCTCAAGAAAGGCAGTTACGATTGCGGATATTGCAGTTAGAATATCAAGCATTTCGCGCAGCTACGGCAGTGTTAGCTTTGGGTCCTGCTTTACCAAAAGAGGATATATTGCCAAAAGAGGATTCAAAAGAATTATCATGGTTTCAATGGGCAGTGGAAGGACAAAAAGGAGGTATTCCATCGTTAAAATATCTAATGAGGAACTATTATGCTTTGATTTTGAATTCAGTTTTAGCAATGTTATATTCGGAATTGGCCCGTGGTGGCTATGGTAATGCCAAGATTTTTTTGACGTAATTGTATCCTTAGATTTGCCTGAACAAATAAATGGTGGTGGAGGAGATAATGGTGATGACGAAAAGTCAAATGAATTAAATTCAACAGATATAACCAAACAATTAGTGGTGTTTTGTCTACTATATTTAATTCCATTTGTTGACAAAGAAGTATTGATGGGTGGCAAAACAATTGCCCAACATCGACGAGATACTTCTTCTTTGGTAACATTTCGAGGTGTTCCTACTGATAATTACGGTGCAACATATGCTTTGTCATTACCGGTTAATTTATCAACCAAAGATATTCAACAAGCAGTATCATATGCTGAAGAAGAAGGAAGTCAACATATCGTACGTCCAAGACTTCTTTCTCCAGTGTTAATTTCTCGTGGAATGGCAGCACAATCACGCGAAAATACGAGTTCAATTGGTACTGGTGGATACAATCGAGCAGATGCTATGACTGCAGTACGAGTTGCTGATGATATTATGCATGCTATTAATATGAGTCGACGGTCATTTGCATTATTTTATAAATTAGCAAAAAAAATATGTCGTTCAGATGAATCATTGGATCGACTATTTGAACTTCGTATGGGTTTACAGTCATTAGATATTCGAGATGTAAGACATAATGCAATGCAAATTTCGGTGATATTTGCAAATGCTTCTGCCACTGAAATGTCACATGATATTGTTGATGAAATTTTAACTACTTTGGAAAGAATGACTGCTCGAATGCATCAATTTGAACAACAAGGTATATTAACATCTACCTTACAAGATAATCATTTAACATTGACGAGCAATTTATTGCAAATTGCATTACCGTGGTTTGCCAATGCTCCTTTACATAGCTGTAATGACTCAGAGAAATATATGGAAAGACTGTTAAACTTAACATTAAAATTTGGACATGAAGGTAAACCGGAAATTGATACACAATTTCATCGCGTATGGCATGCTGTATTAACAAGTAATACCACATTAATGTCCCATCCAGAACCTAAAAATATTGATACTGCTATAAGATTTTTAATTCGTACTGTAATTGGTCGTTATGAAGGTTATAGACAAGATTTGAAAGATATTGATGGATATGAGCTACAGGCCAAACAAGCATTACAAGACGAAATGGAAATGCAAAATAGAAATAAATCAAAATCGATATTTGGCGGAAAAAATAAATCATCCAAAGAATTTGACACAACTAATGCATCTCAGAATTTACAAAAAGTGGACGAAATGCGTAGAGCTGTTCTCACACCAGAACAATTCATTGTTATGTGTGAAAATATTTTACGTCAAGTATTTGTTACACATCCTGAATCTGTGTTGTGCAGTTTATTACAAATTATTAATGTTGGTTGCGGATTAGGTGGGCATGTACTGCCTAATGCTGATCATATTCAAATTACTCAAGACAATGATGGATATACTGATAGCTCGTTACAACTAGGAGGAGAACCATATGCGCATTTAGTTACCGAAATTGTGATTCGATGGTTGACATCACTTGTCACAAGGAGTTTAGACTTGAATGTTTTTGAATATAAATATATATGTACACACGTATTACTATGTTGTGATATCAACAATAGACATGCAAAGACTTCGTTGCACACTTCCTGTAATTATGACACATTCTTTATTGTTTTTATCTAAGCCAATGGAACAATTTGCCAATCCAAATTCAGAATTATTATCTCATTTATTTGTTTCATTGTTACCACCACGTATTGGTATTGATGATGAAGTTGTACAATTGGCCATGTGGCTACGAGATCGTAGAACTTATCAATTTCAATGGAGCGAACATCCTATCACCGATTTTGAACCTTGGACAACTGATCTAATTACTACTGAAGTAGAATCTTGTTTTGTGGAAGGTGGAGCACGTTTGAATTTACAAAAATGGTTTGCTCGAAAAACGACAATCTACATTGATGATTTTGCTCGGTTACTTTACGCATGTTTTAAAGTACGTTATGGCACTAAAGAAGCAATCAATGCCTGGGGAATGCGCTGTTTACAATGGGCAACTGTAGAAGTTGATCCCACAGAACATGGCACTGTGTTTAAAGCAAGACAAATGGCTAGTCGAGCATTACGATTATATTGTATTATTGGTGAACCACTAACATTAAAAGTAGTTTCGTTGGTATTGCAAACAATTATCCGAGGATTAAAAACAAGTCAAAAATTTTGGAGTACTTATCCTCCAGAACAAAGATATTCACGTGCAGATAATGATATTTTACTTGCTATTCGTGGTATTGAAACTTTAACTGTTATTGTGCAAACCAAAAAAGAGTGGTCTAAATCATTATTTCGTGTTATTTTAGTAATATTTTGGATTGCTTTGTCCTTACTCCAATGTCGAGTTGCAACAGTACAAGTCGCTTCTCGAAAACTTTTGCATCATATTATGACACATAAAAAATGGATTACATGGCTATTTCAACATTCCAAAACATCAGATGGAACACGTGTTCGTAAAGATAGCGCATCTTTGACATTATTTTGGGATTTATATAAACTATTCCAACCTAATTTTCAAGGTATTCAAGAACGTTTAATTTCAGCATTGATTTACAGCGTTGGAGAATCGTCACCAGTACCATTATCTGTGGATGTTATGATGATATTGACATGTTGTTGGTTAGTTCGTTGTGATGTCTTGCATGACCGTAATTTGTATTCGCGTTTACCTGCAAACATTACTTTCTTTTTGCCTTATGCATGTACTGTGTTGCATTCACAATACTTTTCTATGGACCAATTGGGACATCATACTGGAGTAGCAAATAAAAAAATTCAAAAAACGAGATGATGTTATGCCAATATCTTCAGAAGAAAATAACAATGCAGAATTATTGCAGATAACTGAAGATGATGATGATGATGACGAATTAGATACTGTGGATCCTATTGAAAGAGCAGAAGTTTTAAGAAAGCGTGCTGAGACAGGAAGAAGATTACGAGAAAGAAATGCTAGATTATTCACATTATTGGCATTATATATGCAACAAAATATCTTAGAAGATAAAAATGGGGAAAATATTAATTTACAAGAAATTGACTTTGATAATCAAGATCATTTGCTCAAATATCCGTTACCCAATTGGTCCAAAATTGATCAAAATTTTAGAGCTACTTATGTTGCCATTTATGATGTAATGATGCATATTGCCACCACATTAAAAGCATGTTTGACTTCAGAAGAGCCTTCAACTCATCGTGCTTTGGGTGATTTTTGTCAGGCATTGATTGATTTATTTATTCCAACTCAAGCAGCCACTCTAGCTCGTGTGTTCGCCGTATGTCTAGATGTTGGTGATGATTTACAATTATTGGGATGTATTCAAGCACTTCGATTATTTGTTCCACGATTGCTTAAGCAATGCAAGCAATTAAATGTCTTCCAAGAAGTCATTGCAGTTTTGACTCATAAGAGAATACTTATTTCATCTTGTGACAACAAAATGAACTTTTTTGGTTTTGGCTAAAAATTCAAAAAAACAAAAATAGTGTTTTGATGACACATTTGCGCGGTGTGTGGCCTTAACGTCTTCTGATAACGACGCTGTTGCACAAGCCGCCCATGAGTTTGTATTGTTATTAACCAAAAATGAATACAAAATTACACAACACAAATCGCGTGTTATGGTAATTTCTATTTCTCTTTATTTGTGATATAATTTATATGATTAAATGTAATATTTTATGTTTACATAGCAAAATAATATGTATCCTGCATTTAAACGTGAGGCTGATATATTTGAAGATGGTATGACTTCTACTCTCACTAATTTATCGCAGATTTTCGACAAAGCCAATCAAATAAACGCAAAGTATCCAGATGAAATCAAAATTGATTCTAAAGTTTTTTGTTTTTTCTCCCAATGTTAAAAAAGTATCAAAAAAAGTGAAAAAAATGTATACTTGACAACAGTTGAATCGTTTGCTAATGATGGAGCCAAAAGATGTACGTATGGAGCCAAGTTCACCACATGGAGGAATATCAAAATCTCAACGATCATTTTCCAGTGCTCAAAAATCACCACAACAAAGTCCGTTGGTGCAAAGAGAACCTTCCAAAGATCAAATGTTAAAACCGGCACTTCATCAGATGCAAGAAAGTAGTTTGTCAGATCTTGATGGTATGGACAGTGATCGAAATCTCAAAATTATGGTCAGTGAAGGCAATCTTTTGGCAAATGGCAACAATGCTAAAAAATCGTCTATGAAACTCAAACAATCTCAAAAAAAAATCGAAATGGAGAAAAAAGAAGAAATCGATGAAAAACAATACCAAAGTTTCTAAACAAAAAAACATGAGTCAATAAAATATAACCACACACAACATATACAATAACATATTAAACAGCTGAAGTGATGCGAAAGATTGCAGGAGTTGGAGGAAACTCCAATGTGGATGGAACTCACTCAAGGGTTCATACTTTAGGCGGGGCTCAATTGCAAAAAATGCAACAAGAGCATAATATTGAATATGTGGATGAAGATTCGGAAAAACGAGATGATGAAGAGGAAGAACAAGATGAAGAAGAACACGAACAACAAGAAGAACAACAATCCAATAAAGATAAAGATAACAATCTGGATCAATCATATACACAAGGGCCTATGATCAAAATTGCTTCATATAAACAGCAAGATATGTTGGAACAAGGGGGTATTATGCCAAGTGCTAACCGTCAATTGCGACAACAGGCATTAGATGAAACACCTCCAGTAATAAAACCGAGACCTAGCAAAAGTGTTCGTGAGCTTGAGAAAGAAAAAGAAAAACTTAAAGAAAATGATGAGATACTGCTAAGAAAAAATACCGAAAATCGTAGCAATAGCGATGCAAAAAGACCTTCCAAACCTGCATCTCCAAAAGTTGTCGTTGAATTAGTTTCAAGCAATGATAACAATGTTGACAATGAAATGGACATCGAAATTCCACCAGCAGATTTAACGGAACGTAATTCTGCTGCACGGCCAGCGTATGTGGAAACTGGTGGAGATCAAGGTGAAGACGCGGTACCTCAAGGTGTGCTCATGAATACAGATGGCAGTGTTGCAAATTTGAAAGCGTCTGATAAGCCAATGCCATCTTCAACTAGCAAAACAAATATTCCTCAAAATATAAAAAGCGAGCCTGTTGAATCTCACGATAATGATCAAAATATACCTGTAGGCGATTTATCCACATTTTTGGAAGATACCACATTACTTCGAATTTTATTGAAACATTTGAAAAAGTTATTTAAAATTGTTTTTGATTTTGCTTTTTTTATATTTATATGTTTGTTATGTTACATGTCTAGAAAAACCGCGGATTACAAATTATTGGAGTTTTATTTGATGGCGAATCAGTTTAAGACTTTTACCCAAGATCCCACCTGTAATCCTAAAACACAAAGAGACAACGCCAAATTGATTATTGAGACATTTTTCTTAGTTACTTTTTGCTATTATTTGTTTTGGCAGTTTTTATAGTATATTATAAATGCAAATTGTTTGTGATGAATAGCCGGAAAGTCCAAAATTTTTAGAAACAATTCAAGGAACAACACGACATGACGCAATGAAAGTATTTGTACAAACAAAAAAGAATGATATGTTGCCTGCTGATTTATTAGATAAAGCAAAACAAGAAGTAAAATCAGATATGATCTCACGCGTGTTTCCTGATTTTATGACTTCAGAGAGATATAAACGTCTTGTTGAAGAAGGTACAATTCGAATGCCTTAAAATAGGTTTTAATAAATAATTACTTATTTTTTTTCCCTGAATGTTTATATTACTCTATCATTTTTTTTTTGGATTTAATTTGTTTGATTTGTTGCGTGTGATTACCTCTGCTTTCTCCTTTTAAGTTTGGTCGAATAAAAAATGTTGGAATTTTTTGGAGAGTGTGCATCTCTATCATTTATTTATCTCAGGGATGTAAATTTTTTTTTTATACCTCTTTCTCTTTTGTCTCATTTGATTGATAGTGATAAGATATTTGAATGGTTTTGTTCTAACACATTTTAATAATCTCTTCTGTCCTGTTTAGATGAATCCGAAATGTCTTTCTTTTTTTGTTGAAATGTTTAAACAACAAAACAATTTTTTTTTGTCATTGGTGGAAACGTACATCATATCGAACCACTTTCATATATGTTTCAAGCTAAAAACTTGTTACAAAAGCGCGGCTTCCGTGCAGTCTCCAAAAAAAATGCGAGGAAATACAGAGATTGAAAAAAAAACAAATTGTAATTGCTCCTTTTCACAATAACAAAAGAAAAAGCTGTTTTTTTCGGGGATGACAAGTACTGACATTTTGGCAATTCAAATTAAGGCCCAATCAAAAAACCACTTTGCTCATTTGTAATTGCCAATCTAGACACCATCAAAAAGAAAAGACAAAAGAAAAAAGAGTACGCGTGATTAATTGCTGTTGGTTTCTGTAGTTTGAAGATTTTGGTCGGGATTTGTAGCGAGCGCCAAATCATTATCAGGATTATCGTTTCCTTGGTCAGTCCCTTGATCTTCCATTTTCTGTTTCACCAGCAACTGTTGCTGTCGGTAATTTGCATATTTCGGAATTTGATTAAACGTAAACATTTCGATTTCACGCAGCAAAAACAAATCCAATCTCGTAGCCTCTTCGATCGTTCTCATACATTCTCGTTGGCGCGAGCGGCTATTCCTATGGTAAACTTATATACCGACAAACCAAAAAATGCAATGTGATTGAACGACACATGGAATAGCCAAGCAAAAAGAGTGAAACTGAAACTTACATAAAATTTGTTTTAAAATTCTTGGCATATGCTTTAAGATCGATTGTGGAGTAGAAACTTTTTGTTCTCCCCAGTCGCCATCATCAATATGATAGCCAACATCAATCAAAAATGAAAAAGTATCCAGTGCTTGTCTAGCATCCCATGGTGAAGTTTTTACAATATGGCTGTTGTAATCTTTAGCAACATCGGTTAAGCGTCGAGCAGCTAAGTGTAACGGGCTGTGAATATTACGATATCTGCCAATCCATCTTTTTTTTTATATTTATTTATTTCCCCCGCCCCCCAATGATTGTAACACAACAAACAAAAAGGTGTGTTTGTACAACTTTTTCTTCGGTGTGTTGCTCCCCTCTTTTTTTTTGTACCTTTTTTTTCTCTCTAAACACTAAACGGGCCAAAATCATAGAAAAATTTTCTGACATCGACAACTTGAGTTCGGATGACAAATTGGAACGGACTCATTCCATGGAACGTGGACATGGGCAAGTCTACGCTAGCAGCGACAAGATCGATGTATTGCACGTTCCAATCAGTGACACTGCTCAAGATCAGAGCAATCAGTTCCGGCGACAGTTCGTCACGGTCATGTAAATAATTGACAATTTTGCACATATCGACGGGAGAGTGAGTACGAGCGGCCTCTACTTTTTCTTGTTCCACGTACTCGGTCAATAGTTGTTGATACTTTTCCGTTTCGACAGGGCTTAGGAGTTTGCGTCCCATTCGACTGCGATGGTTTTCCTTATTTTCGGGGAGGACGCGTCGACTGGTACCAACGCTGCCGCTGCTGTTGTGTCTTCGTCGCGAGTCGTTGCGACTGACTGTCACATCCGACATCCGATTGTAGCGGTCCATCATTGTCGCAGGGGCGGCGGACGACACAGAGCCTTGCACGATCGGCGGCTCGACATTTTGATTGGTCGTCCGAGAAAACAAGCTGCTTAAAGAACTCCGAAGCCCCTTTGTGTATTTCCTTGATCCCTTTTCGTCATCCATTTCTTTTCCTTCGCTGGTCAATTGATGTAATGATTGTGTCCGTGCTTTTCCAAGAAAGGGTCTGTCGTCTTAATATCCAATCGCATATATAAATAAATATATATATTTTTTTTTTTTTTTTTTTTTTTTTTTGGAATTGAATTATGAGAAGCAATAAATTAGCAATACCTTCGTACTCAACATCAGACAATGATACACGAGACGGTATTCGTGTATGTTGAGCGGTGGTGACTAAGGAGGGAGCCGCTTGCGCTTCCGAGTTTCTGGAATTGCGCCCGAGTGACAGTTTGATGCGTTGAAAAGGGCTTTCGCGAGTGGTTTGCGAACGGTTCAGCAAAAAATGAAATGGACGATTTCGCCGACGGGAGAGTTCCTCTTGCGTTTTCTGTTCCTCTCGCTTCAGCGCATCGTCTTCATCCCCTAGCACTCCCAACAATTTCGACCTCGTTTCTGCCTTTTCTATCGGGTCTGTGCCCAATATTTTGTTGGCCTTTCTGACGCTTGAAAAGTCCTCTGTTCGACATTACAACAGATTGTTCAAAAAAAAAAAAAATATTGCATGTGCGTGCGTATGTTTTTTTTTTTTATAGAAAAAAAGAAACCTCCAAATTTTTTACGGATGACCCGTGGGGGTGGCAATTTCGTTTGTTGTTGTTCGTGCACAATATGATAGACGGATGTGGCGGGCTGCTCGTAGGCAGCACTGTCGTCGACGTGATTGAGTGTTCTCGATCTGTGATGGGCTTGATAAGGAGGTGTTTTTTTGCTGGCCGTGGGCGCGTTGTTGTCGATGTGCAAGTCATCTTGACTGCCTGCGATGGCGCCGCCAGGGCTACCGCCGCTGCTTTGTGTGCTTGCAACCTCTTCCAGCGACGGGCTGGTGTATTTGCTCTCTTCGTCCAAATGATCTTTGTTTGTTCGAATTTCTTTCTTCTCATCGCTCTCTGCATCTAATCATTGTTGTTATTGTATACATATGTATATATCATTTATATATTTTATTGATTGAACCCTTTCAGTTTAGAGAACATTCAAAACAGTGAACAAGAGAAAGGGGGAGGGGGGGGGGATTTTAAAAAAAAAAAAAATAAAATTGGTTGAGGTGATGAACAATACTTTACATTTGTCAATGTTTGATTTTTTTTTACCTACAACAGTGGTCGTGGTAGAGATTTGTGACAATCCTGCACCAATGTGGTCACAACACCTCTGATCGTCGTTGTCATTGCTGTCCACCTTTTCGGTTGGTCCATACGTGCTTCCTGGAATTGCTTGCTTGGCCTTGTTCATGCGGTCCACCATCGACGAGGAGACGTACTCCGGCTCTTCCTCATCTCCGTCGTTACAAGAACTCAACAAGTACACACGATCAATTTCATTTTGGATACCATAAGGGGTCTCGTTGTCTAGCAAATTTGAACGGATAATGTCCAAACTCTTTTTGTAACTGTCCTGTCAATTTTTTTTTTAAATTGTTGTTTGTTCGATTGTTTCCTTTTTCGGGAATGAGAAGGGAAAAAAAAAAAAAAGATGCTCAATTATTACGTACACTGAATTCAAATCCCTCCCCCCCCCCAAACAAATTAATACACTGTTTTTTAAATCAAAACTTCATTCGACCCTAATACGCGCCCCAAGGCCTTGGAACGCTTAAATTGTTCTCGGGTCACGCCAAGTCTCTGTTATTTTTTTTTTAGCTTTTTTTTTATGCATATTAAGAATTTCGATTTTATTATGCCTAAAATGGCCATGCCTCCCCCCCTCGTCTTCCTTACATAAAGAGCCTTATCGGCATCATGTACCCCCTCCAGTGAAGGGGTTTTGTAACGTGCAGGTAAAGCATTTTTGTCCTGTGCCATCTTTGTGAAAATCGAACAGAATTACAAGATAAGATTATTATTGAATTATAATTTTTTGTTTTCTGCTCCCCCTTGCCTTTTAACGAACGAGAGTAACACGAGCTGTACACATTTTTTGCTACAATTGTACCCACTCTCATTTTCATTCAAAAAATTACAAAGGTGAATTCCAATATTTTTAAGGGCTTATATGTTTCAAAGAGTTTGGTCTGGTCATTTTTGAAAAAGTTACTGTCTTCTACCACTAAATTTTTGATTAAGCTGCTTTACCATTATTTGTTTAGGCAGAAAACGAAACAAAATATGAATCATTTTTATTTCTGTCACATATGCTGATTATATGGAGAATTGTTTTAAAAAAGCTTGAGTGTAAGTCTTTGTTCAGTTCAAAGTTTTAAAGAAAAAACGCTTGAGCCGAACAGTTTAACACTCAGATTTTTCTTGATTTCGATAGTATTTACACGTTAAAAAGAAGATTTTAGTATTAATATGAATAGGGCGACGTTTATAAGGCTAACAACAGGCTTTACAGTAGGGGTTGGAGCAACAATTGCGTCTTTACGTCATGGAGGGGAATCACATTGGATAAACCGCGACGTGTTAGGTTTGGAAAAAAAGAAAAAAAATGATGGCGTAGTAGAAGCAGAAACTAAGATAATTGATACAAGACTTCGGGAATACTTCAATCGACAAGGAAATCGTGAAATTAAAGCGTTTGATGAAATAAAGAAGCTGACAAATTCAACGTTTCCAAAGGATGCAATTATGGTGACAGATTTAGCAGAATTATATTTTTTTAGATGGCTGATGCCAACATTAAATGTAAAGAAAGCATTAGAAGTTGGTGTGTTCACGGGATCTTCTTCATTGGCAATAGCAAAAGGATTACCGAAAGATGGACGATTAGGTAAGTAGGTGTATGATTAATAAATAAATAATAATCTGTAATTGTGTATGTATTAATATGTATAGTGGCAATCGACATTAGTGATGAATTCACAAAGGTCGCACGTGAGTTTTGGAAAAAAGAAGGAATAAATGAGAAAATAGATTTACGTCTTGGTAAAGGTATTGACGTATTGAAAGAATTGATAAATAACAAGTCTGAAGTCGAAACTTATGACTTTGTATTTATTGATGCTTACAAACCAGAATACAAGGACTATTACGAACTTAGTTTGAAATTATTAAAAAAAAATGGTATTATGTGCATTGACAATACCTTGTGGGAGCGTAAAGTTGCTGATCCTTCCAATCAGGAAACTAACACTGTTTTCATCCGTCAATTTAATGAAATGGTTCGAAATGATCCAAGGGTCGATATTGCTTTGACAAGTATTGGTGATGGTGTTACGTTTGTTCGAAAATTGTAACCATTTTAATGTGGAATGTCTTTTTTTATTCTTGGCTTTTACTAATAATGATAGGACATGGCTTTTTATAATTAAAATTTTAGCTTTTTCCTTTTTTTAAAGTAAGAACTTCAATTAGAGCTCTTAAATACATTCCTTTATAGAACTACCAAAGAGTGGTATTATTTGCTTTTTCACAATTTACATCACATTTAAATCAATAGAGTAGCGCTTGAGTAAGACATGAATAGTTGTACCTCTTTTCAAAAAAATTGTTAAGCTAATCTTTTTTTAAAATGGCTCGTTGAATTATTTGATTTAATAACAGAAAATTCATTCGTTTAATTAACAACAAAAAGGATCAATTTTTTGTAATGAAAATTATGCTCAAAAAAATGAAAATTTCTTAATTGATCGACTACTGACATCCAATAAAAATGTCTTTAAAATGTAATTACCCACCAAACAATCACATTTTCTTTTTAAACACACAAAAAAAGACAAGTTCTTTTGAAAAAATAACTCTTTTTCAAGAGTGAATCAATTACCAACAACACTTACTGTCAACTAGTAGCATCTTGATATTAAATGGATAAGGTATTCTTTATTTACCTCAAAATACAAAACTGTGAAATACCATCCTAAAACAAAAATATAAAAATATTTCGACAGTGTTATGGAGTTTGTTGGCACAAAGTTAAGTTTTTATTTGGAATAAGTATATGTTCTTTCACTTCATTTGTCGGCCTGTTTAGGAGACTCTTGTTGTGAAGGATGGTCAACATCATTGGGCGAATCAATTTTTTTGTACTGAAAAAGCCAGGAAGACCCATGTTCATGTTGTTTGTCAGTGGAGTCTTGTTTTTGCAATTCGACCTCATCTTCATGTTTGGACATGTTAACGTTCGTGTGTAATTTTTTTTTTCCAAAGAGGGAAAAGGTATGATGATCATCGCCATCTTCTTCTTTCTCATCATCCCAAGGAGAAACAAATGTTTCGACATCGTGATTCCTCACTAAACTTGCCACCATTTGGGCATCATTTTCTGTACCACACAAATCAACCAACCCAAACGATATTAGAGAATTGTCATATTTTTTTTTAAAACACAAAAAAAAAAAACAAAAAAAGAAAAAAAAAGTTCACTAGACCTTGAGGTGAAAAATGTGTAAATGCATTGGAAGTAAAAAGTGGGGAAGAGTCTTGTGGTGATTGCAAGGACATTTTCAATGAAGCAACGTCTTCACTTGACATCATAATGGCCTCTTTTTCTTGTGGCTCCGTCCACAAACGAGCTGGACTTTCTTTGTTTACGTCAATGGTCGTGGCATTATTTGCGTCCCCTTTGGCAGAGTCGTTGTCTCCATCCGTTTCTTCAATGGAATCTTGTCTCATTGCTTCCCCACCAACGGAGGCGATATTCGGATCTTTGAGTTGTTTTTTGCTGTCACTTTTTTTTTGTTATTGTGACTTGCGGGGCTATCACTACTGCTGTCATTGGTAGTAGGATTTGAACCGGTAGCATCGCCATTACCACTGCCGCTATTGCTATTGCTATTGCTGTTGCTGTTGCTATGAGTACTGTGATGGTCTCGTTTTAGCGACAGCTTCTGCATAGGAGGCTGTTGTTCGTTTTCAAAGGCATTCCAAGACGGACGTATACCCACGACATGGTCAGAGTTGGTGTCGTGTGGATCATTAGTATCGGCATCGTCGACTGCAGGCTGTCCTCCGTAGCTACCAGTGATTTCTTCTTCTTCGTCATTGGATAAGGACTGCTCCAGATACTCTTGCTCTTTCTCGCATTCATAGCTGCTATTTTTCTGTGCCTGCTTTTGCTTGGACTTTTTTTTCTTCGCGGACTTGGAATGAACTGTGGACAAGAACCGCTTGGTGTTGTCGCTTTGGCATCGCAGGGCATACGTGATACAACACACCAAGAGAATCAACAGTACGCACCCGATTATCATCGAATACATGAAATGTCGAGGGAACCAATTCACCAAGCGTTCCCAAAAGTTCTCTTTGCTTGAAGACTGCGGCTTACTAGTGTTGTCTGGAATATCTATTTACCATTTGATTCCAAACGATTTTTGATCAGCGTTGTTAATTGTATGCATACAAAACACATATTGAGTTGTTTGACTTGTATATTTCGTGTCGCATGTATGTACGTTTTTTTTGTTTGTTTTTTCTTGATTTCCTGCATATGCGTTTTTCTAAGCTCCTCCCCCCCCACATGTCTCTTTAAAGTTGGGTTCACAAGGAAGCAAAACTTTTTGGGCGTAACACAAAGTGGTTAAAGTTTGAATGATGACCAAGTCCTGACTTTGATTGGACTGTGTCAGCTGTGAATTCAACGCCTGCACAAATTCGCTCGAGGACGCATAGGCCGCAATCGACTTCCCGCTCGATTCGCTCTGCACCGGTATCAGCCACACCATTGCGATCTAATGCAAACGTACACACACACACACACATTCAAATCGTACACAAAGGCAGTTATTAACACAACACATTTTCCATTTGTCAAGCATGGCTTGTGTTACATACAATGTTTGTGCTGCGTGTGCACACATTTTTTTTTATTTTTAAAAATATAATAAAAAATTAACGTATACGTCTAAATATATATATATATGTGATATAACTTGATTATCGAGAAGATGAAGACGGGAAGAAACTTGTGGATTAGTAGAGTTGTCGGTTTGGATTGCATACACTTGATTCCAGTAAATAGTAATGATTTCCATGTTTTGATTGACAATGGTCGATTCGACCAATTCTGTCAGCATGGTTGTTGTCTCTTCGTTATTTTCCAAACTGGTTACATTATAGGACGATTTCATAATCCCTACTAACTCCACTGTGTTTATTTTTCACAGTTCAAACGCACACAAAAGGAAAAGGAAAAAATGTGTCCCATTACGTGTCTATCTTAGGGTGTATATTTTCTCGCAGCCAAACATACCAGTGACAAAGTCCAAGGAAAGGACATTTAGTGTTGGTTTTCTGGTTGGCGCGTGTACTGGACTGTGTGTTCCTCTCCCACTGTCTGTTGTCGTCAACGTATTCGTCGTCGTTGTCGTCATCACCGTCGTTGTTGTAGGAGCTATTGAGGTGATCATTGTATTAGTGGCACTAGTGGTACTAGTCGTGCTAGTAGTGCTGGTAGTGCTAGTCGTACCAGTCGTGCTAGTCGTACCAGTCGTACTAGTCGTATCAGTCGTGCCGGTAGTGCTAGTGTCCGTGCTAGTGACAATACTCGTCGTTGTAAAAATCCAGGTTTCAGTAGTGTTAACATTGGGTACAATTACTGTTGTTGATGGCAATGGATTCATATTGCAACAAAGTACCTATATATTGTTTGATTATATATATATATATATATTTTTTTTTTTTTTTATTTTTTTTTCTTCTTCCTCTAACTTCCTCTCACTACATCTGAGGAAATAGAAAAGAAACGAAAATCGATCACAATTGCCGGAGCAGTGCATCTAGTGGGGTATGTGTGTTTGGTAAGAAAAGAGTCAAAATGATACTTTACTTAACCCCGCCAAAGGCTGTGGTCATTTTTGCGATCAGTGCGAGTTCATAGATCGAATGATTCGAAGGTACACTTTGTAAATACCAACTAAATGTGCCGTTTTCCAACTCTTCCATACTCAAACGCGAGGACAACACCGCGTTGAAAACCCCACATTCCACCGCGTCGTTTCCGTTTGCATTGTCGCTATTATAAACCCAATTATTTCTCGATTTTAAAGCACAGCCGTAGATCTATTCATTTGTGATTATCTTTAACTTGTTGCAACTCCTCTCCCTACTTCTGAAGAGGAGGAGGAAGGGGGGGGGAGGAGAAAAAAAAAAAAAAGAGCCTTTTCCAATTCAAAAAAAAATTTGGAAAAGCCGATAGCAACACAAAAGATCGAAGGTGTGACGTGTTCATAAACAAAACATCATTCAGAGAAACAGGATTGGCAGTCAAATCACAAATAAAAGACGAGTTATCAAAATCACCGAGAGAGGTCTGCAGTGACGCATAAAACTTTTGATCTTTGGGAAGTGTCGAGCACAATTCATAAGATAGGCCCAATTCGGCAGCGCTCACTTCACTTGAGCAAATCTTGAATATATACATACGTATATACCATACATATTCAAAATGTTTAAATATACATTCCCAGTATATACACACTAAAAAAAAAGATTTCATTACAAAGCTTTTCTTTTTTTTTTTTTTTTTGCAATTCGTCTTCTATAACAAAAAAAAACAACAACGTAGACTATCATCGAACCTCATATCCAGTGCTACAAGGACTGTGAGAAGATTCAGATAGGTTAAATAGTTCAAACGCTTCCCATTTTGCTGCACAACCTGATTCATTTTTTGTTGCTTGCAGTTATTAATTACTTTGCTCTTCCCTCTTCCCCTCCTTTCTTCAAAAAAAAACATTTAAAAAGTAATGGGGTGAACGTTTTTTTTGAACCAAAACTATGCGAAGCTTGTTTTTTTACGTACCGTAAATCCTAAACGGCACAAATTCTACTTCGCAAAGAGTCGAATTTGAACATCCACTTCCTTTTATGCATTGGGAACTACTCCTTATAAACCAATGTAATTCCAATAATAATACCACTTTCCCAAAATTCAAATAGTCACGCATTTTTTCCCTATGATATGCAGATTTTTTTTTTGGAAAAACCAGCAGGTGCAGAAGTGGTCGGCTTGTTGATTCGTTTTCTTCACATTTATCTTTTCATTTACTTCATTTTTCTTTTTATTTCTTAAATTGTTTACATTATGAAGGTTTAATATTTGATTTACCATTTTTTAAAAAGTTTTTGTTGCGAAGAAATAAAAACAAGTTTGGTGATGTGATGCCACAACAAAGCGTGCTAATTCTTTAAACAATTCCAAAAAAATTTTCTTCTGAGAAAAGTTCAAATTTTTTTACATAATATATTTTCGTTCTAAACAAAAAAATTATTATTTTCAGATAAATAAAGAATTCGACAAAGTTATTATATGTATTTTTAAATGTATTTTTCGTCAAGTTGAAGGGAAAAAAAGGCAACTGATAATGGCAGAACAGTTATTATTTGTTCATTTCTTTGTTTTTTATTCAAATTTGCTCACAATAGCAAAAAGCAATTCACATTACAATTTCCACAGCTAACAACTTTAAACAGGTCTAAACATTGCACGAAATACTTCTTCACAATGTCAAAGAAAAAAAATATTATTTCAGTAACATGCAAATTATGTGCATTCGGCTCAAATTATTTGCCAGTCATTGGCCGATAATGAGATTATGGCAACAAATACGCTCATAATGTGTTGAATGTACCGTTAGTGATATGCTGGGCTAGTTATTGTATTAATTTATATACCTTCTAAGAACTTTATGCATAACACTCCTTTTTTAAGACTATGAAAAATTGAATTTTTTTTCATTTGTCTATTTTATATTTTTTTTATCAAGAAATTGTTATTTTTCTCTTTTTTTTGTAACTATTAAGCTGTGTTTTTAAGTTGCCTTTTTTTCTGAAATGTTTAATTTCGAATTCTTTTAAAATTTTTCATGTCTTAGCAAGGCAAATGTTAGATCACATCAGGACGAATAGAGTCATAGACATAATATCTTAGCACATATTGTGATACTCACAATGATGAAGGCCTTTCACCTTTTGCTCTTATCTGTATTGAATTTTTTAAGTTTTTGTTGAATTAATTATTTATCTTAATCCACTAAATTGTGTTTGCCATGATAAGTGTAAGTCAGTGTGTTTGTAAAAATTCTTGCACATTTCAATACAGCCAATACAACGTGACAGTATGTCGCAAGCTTAAACTCCGTTTTGGTCATTAAAAAAGACTATTTGGTCCTCTACAGAACATTGCAATATTCATAGATGTTCTCCTCCACAAGACAATTTAGTCATTACTATTGCAATTCTTTGTTGTGCGTCCCAACAAATAAATGGGGTGATTTGACGAGTGCCTCGCAAACATTGACGCGTAGTTTTGCGAGTAAAACGATGCACTATCGCCCAAAAGTGATGCATCGTCGAGCGAGAAGAAGGATACTTGTAAAAAATCTAGCGGAAGGCCGTCACGCACAAGCAATTGCAATGCCATTGGAACCCCACCCATTTCCTCCGCATCCACAGAAACCGCAAGAGATAGTGTGGTGTAACAACCTACGAAGGGCATATCGTACACCAAACCAACAGACAATGAATGAAAACCTGTACACTGATCAAAAAGCAGGTGAAGAAATGGTTTTTGAAGAAAATGAATCGACATAATGCAATTTGAGAAAATAAAAACAAACGGAAGGAATTTCTGAAAAATTCGAGTTTAAGCAAAACTACAATTGACAATGCTATCAATGAAATTCCTAAAAATCAGGCATCTTTGACCGCTTTTTGGTGCAAAAAACAATTGATTTCTTTACTCAAAAAAAAAATCTTTAATGAAAACTCGCGGATTAATGCATCCCAATCACATCCGCCAATACTTTAGATGATATGAACGTTCTCACTTTCATAAAGATTGGCCTGCTGACTTGGAAATACAAAAATTCATGAAACATTGAACTTTCACTCTTTTGTTATCTACTTCAAATCTTGTTCCTTGGTTATTATCACATCACATTTGATGTTTACTGTTCATCTAAAATATCTTCATCAATAAACAAACAAAAGTATTTTTTTCATTGTCTAACAAAACATTTTATTCAAGAAAATAATGATAAACAAAAATGGTTCAAGAAACAACAAGGCCAATCTGATATCACTACATTTAATTCAATGATCAAGTAACGATATTGATATACATAATTTCAATCAATTCAATGTTAAATGTGTATACGAATGTGAAGAAGCAAAGATGATGATAGACATATGTACTTTTATACAAGTACGTGCTATTGAATAAAAAACATTGATAAAAAAAGTGAAGAATGCTGAATGATATTATTTCAAGAATCCAATTGCATTCATTTATTAAGTTATTTTAATTATTTTTCAACCACTGACTCCAAATATTTCACTTTTCTTTTTAATTTAATTTCACAAAATTCATTTTCACTTTTCTTAAAAACGTACTTTCCCACTCCAGATTCTTTACACTCCTAAAACGTATTTCATGTTACGTTATTTGACAAAAAGAATTGTGTGGATATCCAAAAAAAGATTAATTAAATTTCTTTATCATTTTTAAGTAGATATTATGCTTTTGTTCAATAAATACACGTAGCAAGTCTGTTGAAATATATCTCTTTCTAAGCAACAAATATGTTTTTATTATCCAAAAAAGAAGCATATTGTTATTTAATCGGCTTTGTTTAAACCACATATCAACAATCATTCTTTTTATAAAACATAGTCAAATAAAAAAACTCATAATCAAATTCAAAAAA
>ASPP01024103.1:0-10472 GCA_000512085.1 Reticulomyxa filosa
TTAATTTTCTTCATGAAAAAATAACATTCAGACATAATTTTTTTAAAATATCTACAAATCATGTAGTTTTTAAATATCATTTTGAATTTAGTCTTTAATTAAATCTTCATAATCGTTTCAATATTTTATTATTTATTTTCTTTTTTTTTAGCCCAGTATAGTTCAATATTTGAGTTTTTTAATCATTTTTATTTTTTTTTGAAAATAACTAAATGAGTTGATAATTTTAACATAGTGCGTGCTGTTGATCTATTATATCATAACTGGAGTTTGCGCAAAGTTGCAAAAAAATTTCGTGTAAGTCATGAATAGTGCGTAAATGGAAGCTGATGTTAAAGACTGAAAAACTTATTAAGAAGAAACCAAGAAAATGTAGTTCGTTAAAAGTACCAGAACGAATTTTGTGTTACCTTGCTTAGATTGTTATAACCTGGTTATTCATTTAAAATTGATTGTTGTGTCAATGCATATATTTACAATGAAATTCTACGTGATAAAATGCTCGAAGCATTGATTGCTATTTATAAGATAATGAATGTTAGATATTTCAGCAAAATGGTTCAATCAGCCATAGCAATTACAGTAAAAGAATGATTTGAACAAAATACTATCAAAGTAGTTGATTTTTCTAATTCTCCAGACATAAATACAATCGAAAATCTGTAGTATATATTGAAACAAAATGTACAAAAATAGACAATTCAGATCAAAAGAAAAACTTTGTAAATAAGTTGAATTAGGAAAAAATTGATAAAGAAACATACATAAACTTAATGAGATAAATACCAGAGCGAATACGAGCATTATACAAAGCAAAAGCATAATAACTGAAAATTTTTGTTTGTGATAATTTTTTTTTTAGTGAAAATTACCATTTGGTTAAATCAACTTTTGAACTAACTTGATTTGTTTGGTATTTGACAAAAAAAGGCAGAAAAAACAAATGATGATTGGAGACAAAGCAAAGATTAGTCAAAACAATTATGCCTTTACAATGCACAAACTTTAAAAATAACATTAAATTCTGCAAAAAAAAAATTTTTTGATAATAAAAAATTAATTTCTCTCAAAAACTACGCAACGTAGAAGACTAATTTATTTTTACAAATGTCTACGCATTTAGCAAGTTCTGAAAATGCTTTTAAAAATGTTGCCAAATTTCATTGTTACGACACATGCACAATTGTCAACTTTTTTCTCGAAAATTTTCAAAAATCAATAAAATATAAAATTTTTTAAACAGCCAGTAAAAATTTAATAAAAAACTAAATTCAAAATGATATTTAAAAACTACATGATTCGTAGATATTTTTAAAAAATTATGTCTGAGTGTTGTTTTTTTCATGAAGAAGATCAATTATCTCTATAAGTGCCGTTTTATGTGTCAACTTTACTTTGTATTCTACTGTATTTACTAAACAAACTGAAATAAAGACTGAAGAAAAAAATGAAATAAACAACAAAGACTGCGTAAATGTCTAACGAAGGAGTGCCGTAAATGAGTTTTTTAATGATATTCAAATGATAAAAGAACATGTTTACCAAAGCCAAGGAAAGAAATTCCGACAGTAAAAAGGCTGTATGTGAAAAGAGATAAACAGTAAACTCAAACAAATTAGTTTTATTTTTTGTTCTTTGTTTAGCAGTGTTTAATTACTTGCATACAGACAAATCCATTGAGCGATCTCGTGAGTAGCATTTTGCAACATGAGTACTTAGTGTTGTACGTTGCAAGCTTACCATTGTCTGGAATATTTTTATTGGATGTGCTACCGTCGAGATTGTCATTGGTGTTATTAGGACAAATGAGTGGAAACATCTATTATTTTGACGCATTGTTTCTTGCATATTCCTTTACAAATTTTTTTGGAGTGTTTGTGTTATCTTTGTCCTGCGGATTGGATACAATGGATAAAGTTGATTTTGTCTTTCTACTCAATCTCTGCGTTGAGAGTGTTGCGTCTATGTATTTGTTGGGGCGACATGTTTGATGTTTTAGATTGAATTGCGTCACGGCAAGTACTATCGGTATGCGATGGTAATGGTCAGTTTGGGACTTGGAGTGTATTTAATTGCGGTGCTCAAATGTGAGTCCATTTTGACACATTTGGGACAGCCGACACAGATTATTGCACAAGTTGAAAGGATTTATTTGTGTATTTATATAATATTTGTATGTATTGAATTATTTGAATTTGCACTTGTTATGAAATCTCACAGACAACGAAATGTGTAGTGTATTTGGTCCCTTACGGTGTCTGTTATGTGTTCTTTTCAATGGTGCGCAAGTCTCTGCTCAAATATTTGAAGCCTTCTCTGCTTGTCGTCCTGATGTGCATCCGTCTGTGTATGCACTTGGTATTCTCGACTCTCTTGTTCACTCTCTGCACCCAATTACAATTGTATGCATTTGCTATTTCCGATTCCGTTTCCATGTTTCTTTTATTAATTATGACTTTATTCGCTCTGTCAAAGAGGAAGAATCTCCCTCGATTTTTTTCGTTGATTTGGAAATCTTTCAACAGTTTCATATCTCTTCTTTGTATTCTTTTTTTCTTTCTTTCTTTCTTTGTTTGTTTGTTTGCAATCACACAAATTGTTGATTAGCACCTCGTCCGGTCATGCAACACTTGAAGCCATCTCATGTGCCACAAAAAGAAGCAAGACATGACGGGTCGAAGGAAGTCAGTGAGGAGGAGGAGGAGGAGGAGGAAGAGGAGAGATCTGGCGATGATCGAGATGATACGACGCGCAATTGGGATGAGACAAAAGAGAAGAAAAAGAAGAAGAAGAAGAAGCAAACAAGACACAAGAGACCCCATTCAAGATACAACGAAAGTGTAATACGAAAGGCAAATAAAGAAGCGACACTTTGGAAATATTTGCAACACACATTTCTGCCTGGTTCTATCTCATGTTTGGAATGGTGGGCAATTGAGATTTTGACATTGTTGGCCGGAGGACTGCGATTCAAAGACGACGATGTCATTGCCATCTTCTTTGTCCACGGTTGTTGGAATAGTTTACTCGTGGTATTCCAAATGCCGTCTCTGGGACTGTCTGTTGCCATGGCCGCATTGACAACTGATTACATCAAGAATGGGTCTTTTCATGCTGCCTGGTTGAGTAAAAAATAAAATAAATAAATAAATAAATAAAAAAAGATTGACTTTATTTGTGACAAACGAGAATGCAAATTAAAGGTGCACACTACTCCAGTCCATGGGCTCCGTATTACTTTATGCTCTGCTCTTATCTGTTGCTATGATACAGTCACAAGACTCGCTGTTAAACATCTTCTTACCAATCGGCGATAAAAGCGCTGCTTTTGCTCAATCGATACATAACACCTCCCACGATATTGCTCCATTGTTTTCAATGGCCATTATTGGCTATTCCTTGGCCGTATGTTTCTTAGGCATGTTTGTCAGTGTTTCCAAATTGGCTCGTGGAGGATTATTTATGCTTATTGGATACTATTTGGTACACAGAGATTTCCTTTTATTTCATCGCTTACGCGAACAAGCGACTGTCTCTTTCCTCTTTCCTAAAAAACAAACAATAGAATCTCTTACCTTTGTGGCAATGCTTGCACTCCTTTTTTTTCCCTCATACAAAAAATACAGGTTGGATTGGTGCTATCTGTGACTACAGCTTATCGATTCAAATGGGGGCTGTTTGGCATATGGCTTGGCTTGAGCAGTGCCTACCTCACGTGGTGTCTTTTGTCATTAATTCATTGGACCTGTGGTGACACTGTCGAAGAAATGGTCGAAACCAAGGAAGTGTATGACATACTGCAAGAGGAAATCAATGCCGAAACAACATCTTCTATCGATAGCAGTTCTGCCTTGACGTCTGTTGGTCATCAAAAGAATTACGGGGCGACTCTACTCTCAGAGGATAACGCTCAAATCATACAACCACAACACTCTGAAGATCATAATAAGTCAAAATTAATTCATGTCGATGATGATCGGCATTTCAGCAGCTAGAAAGCTCAATCTAAAAACTTTTAAATGTTGAACACATACAAAGTAACATCTTGATTGAATACAAAAAATGAAAATGTTATCATATACAATTGTTGTAAATGGCGTTTTTAATTTTTTTCACATTATGGGGCAATTTTTTTGTTGAATGCTAAGGGCTACTTTCAAGATGTCGTTTTTTACAATACAAAATATTTTTTTAATTACTTTCTTTCTCCTTAAATTCGGTTTTAAAGCTCACCTTACAACACAATCGTTGTTGAATTGCCAAGCACAGTGATAAGTACTATATCAGAGTTTTGAAAGCTTCAATTATTCTTGAATTGATCTTTTAATTTAAAAGCTGCACCTGCTGGGTCTGAATTACAGAATTGGACAATAGTTTTCAATTTAAACAGATTTGAAATCATTTGAAAAATTGAGAACTTAAAAGAATTTCGTTACTTGGCCTATGAGTCAAGGAAATGTCACTACGTGCTCAAGGAAAGGGACCAACTTTTTAAATCACTACAATTGAATTGCGTTGCCTGTTTACTTTTAAAACTCTGAGTATTCACATTTAAGAGATGTTTTCACTCAAGCTACTATTTAGTTGGTTACTTATTTCTTTCTTCCAGGGGAGAAACACTGCGAAGGCAAGCGAACCAATTTTCGTGTCGGCAGGTTAGTTGTACTAAAATTGGTTTTGTTTTAGAAAACAAAACAATATGAAAAAACAATCTCCAGAAGTAGTAATGAACGTGTATGCCAAAGAATATCCAGAAGACCTAACGGAATGGTACAAATTTTGGAAGTTTGCTGGCTAGCAATTGCCAACAACCACTTCAACAGTGTTTTGATGGCAGCTGTTCCTATCAACAGTTTCACAGTATTACTCGGACAACACAGTTAATTTTACTTTTTTCTGTTGTCACTCCCATTTGTTCAATATGTCACTTTGAGCGTTAATTCCAATTGTCTTTGTTTTGTGTGCACTTTTCAATTCAAAACAAAAAATATAAATGAATAGATGAGCAGCTGATTTTTGAATTGGATATCACTTTTCTCTCTCAAAATGACGCAGACAACTTGTTTGAATCCCCTTTTATGGTATTTGCAGACAAATTTCAAAATTGCCTAATGGAGCGAAATGTGAACAATGAAACCAAAGTATTGAGTATCGATATTCGTTCGTGAAAAGAGTGGACGGATGCTATATGTTTGTAGCTGCAGGCAACGAAGGGGATTACGTATCGATAAGTGTTGCTTTCAATAGGGAGTATTAATAATCATAATCACTCTTTTTGTTGGAAATTTAAAACTTTTTGTATTAGTTTTATCAGTATTTTTAATAATTTAATTAATAGTCAATTATTTATACTTTAGTGTAAATTGATGTCCACAAGCACTTTGCAAAGGCTTTAAGTGAACAAGGACATATCCTTCGCAAGAGGTCAAAAGACAGAGCCACTGCAAATGAATGCAACAAAAAATCTCAGCTGAATTTTTTATTTGATACCGTTTTTCTGTAAGATAGAATGTTTGATCGTATGTACATGTTCATAAACGACAGGTAAAGTATAAATCTGAGTAGTACGCACCCCTACCTTTGCTTTTTGGAAAACTGAGACCTCGGAAATTGTACCAACACAAACGTGCAGGTAACGGGTTCCGCCAACTCAATAATTAAAATTCAAACATTTAAACGTCTTCAAAACGAGAACAAGTATATATAAGATTGAGAGAGGATTTCAATAATTGGTGTTGAAGATAAATACAAATTCTAAATTAAATGACTGAAACTGACATTCTAGACACGAAATGTTATTTGCTTTTGCAACAGTAAAAATGAGAGTAAAGTTCTTATAGAAGCAAAAAAGAAATAACAATATCTAATTGTTTTTTTTATTTCTAAAATTGGCAGAAGTGTTTTGAATATTTATATCAGAATAACTTACTCCTTCCAAATTGACATTCCAGAGCGTGTAACTTTGATGTTTGATTTGTATCTGACAAACATTGCATTCAACAACAATGTCTTTGGCTCGTGGTGTTGTTAAATCAGAAGTCTGCGAAAAGTCAAAGCTAAGCGTAATAGCTTGAATAGTATGCCCAGAATTTTTCAATGTGACAATAGCATCATGCAATTTTTGGACGTTTTGATTTTTTTCCGATGCTGAAACCAAGCATTGAGTATCATTTCCTTTAAATTGGTCAATTGCAATGTATGAAATTGAAAATGACCACATGAAGGAAATTTTGGAGCCAGTAGGAAATGTATCGTCTGTTATGTGTGCGCATTGAATCAGAGACTCTGCTTTGTCACGACGAATTCTTTGCGGAGGAGGCAATGCACTTACACCCTGTGTATTCGATAAGACAACAGAGTCTCAATCGATTTGCCACTTGAATCGCAACAATAAAGCAAACAGATGTTTTGCTAAAAGTCACAAACCTTGTAAACGCACTTAGGAAATTGAAACGGCTGTCCGACAATTAATTGAACTGATTTTTCGCTTATACGATTAGCTGCCAATACGCATACAGCTTCTCGACAACTATTGTCTTGGAGTGCCTCTGTTATTGTGTCTGGATGGAAGACTACATCAAATGCTGGAATCCATTTTTGTTCATTTTCATCGAAATATGACAGTTCTTCACCACAGCTCATTCGCACACTGAAAATATTTTACAAAATGTGCAAGAGCGTGGAGTTTAAAAAAAAAAAAACATAATGAATCTTACCATAAACCCTGTTCATTGATGTTTGGAGCAACAGCTGTTCTTGGTTTACCAATAAGCGGCGAGGAACAAATGTTTATTACAACACTTGTCTCAGCTCTTGGTTGTTTTGTGTTTGTAGTTTTATATTTCCCGACTGCTTTACACACAAAAGCAGGATTGGGTGTGATTTCGATTGTTTCATCTAAATATTGTTGCTTTTTCGATATCTCGTCGTTGTATGCTTGCCATAATTCGTCCAACTTTTTATTGACTGGATTTGCTTGATCGGGTAACTCACTTTGTATCAACTTGGATACATAGTCTGTTGTTCTTGACGAATTAGCCATGACACTCTACTTTGATTTGCTTTGTATAATTTCAAACAGTTTTTTCGTATTTCGTGTGATGTCAAAATTACGCATATATTTGGTCATCCTCTGTCATAGACCAAAGCTGAAGGAAAAGGCAGCACGTACTTACACAAAGTGTAGCTAATAAGACAAGAGATTTCACAGTCCCAAATATTGAAACAAACGCTTTGTAACCATAGATGGCTTTAGATTGATACTAAATGCTTTTCACACTAGAAGCTGAAATAATTATTTATTTTCTCTTAATGTTCTTTGTCACGAAAAAAAAGTTATTGAAATTCAAAAATCTTGTATGCATTTTATTCACCATCTCATGTTTTTTCTGTGCTATTACTGATGTGTAAATACCGATAATGCACGCTAAAATAAAAAATTCCGAGACTTCACCTCGGTCCTTGGTTTTTTGGTCACAGATCTTTTCTTGAGCAAATGAATCAACATTTTCAAATGAAAGAGGAAGGTTCAGTCAGTTATCAAAGCGATCAGTTTGATAAATGTTCGAGTCTGTCGGGTTCTTCTTCTGCTATAGCGCCCCCCAAACGTTGGTGCACGAAGCCAAGATGCTGCAATGTTTCTTGTTGCTTGATTTATGCAGCCATAAGCGGCATAGTCATTACAGTAATGACGGTGTTATTGTATTTGTCCATACCAAAAGACATAATATACCAATACTTGTATTTGAATGTGGTTGATTTGCAAGTAGTAACCTGGAATTCTCTCAGATTTGTAAATTTAACCGGAACAGCCAACGTGACAGGCTATTCAACCAGTCAATCGGATATGTGGGAAAGAGATGTGACAATGGACCTATTCTTGTTGGATTGGACCCAAAACCAAGTACCACAACCCATTTTTTTCCCCCCTTTTTGTATATCTAATCAACAATTGTTTTTGGAGTCAAATGCATTTTTACACGTTTAAACTAGAACAGAGGCATCCCGAGAGCATCTTCTTTTTTTTTGTTTATTTATTTATTTGCACACCTTGTGCACATTGTGTCGAAACATTCTGCGTCTCGTTTTTGTAATGCGACGCTTTTTTTAGAAAGGATAGAAATGTATTGTCATTGAAAATTCGTGTTTGTTTAAGACTTGGAACACAAGCCCTTGTTTTTTTTGTTGACAATTGTGCACGCAAGGTGTCCGTAGCCACGATCCATTGTTGTGACCAAAGACTGAATATTCCGTCCAAAAAGTCGTTTAATACAAGCTTTTCGCTGATTGCACCTGCAGTCCCAGAGAGCGTATATAGTTACATTATGGACCAAGAGCTACCGGTACATCCTCACATAATCCCTCTCGGTTTGCGGGGTTATGCTTATGTTACGCTCAAACTTTTGGGAATTGAAGTATATGGCTTCACTGACTGTTGGGTTTACCTTAATGGCTCACACCTCCTTGGCAATCACTCTGCCCTCTCTTTCCCCGACCCAGCTACTCGAACGTGGAAATTGGATGTCATCAATCAAACTTGTTCGCATCAATTCAAAGTGTGAGTTTATTTCAATTTTGATATACTTTGCTCAAAAAGATTTAGCCTTTTATTTGTGTTTGTTCAAAAATGTTTCATTTGAGAATATACAATTGCTGTGTAATTATTGTTAAATCTAATACAAGGGTCTAGCTAATATGGCACGGTGTATTGTCTTCATTCTCTTTTTTTTTTTTTTTGTTTAGCATTAGACCAGGCAATAATAAATATTGTACGGATTCATTGTGCATTACATTTGTCTTGACAAAATAATGTCAGCATAAGTTTCGCAGAACTTGTATTTTGATTTCAAATATTATTTTTCTTTAATGATTTTCTTAAACATATAATCGTATTTGTTTCTTTGGAGTTTCATTTTCAAACTTGTTGTCAGGCACAAAAAAAAGCTTTTCAACAAAAAAGTGATACGTTTGGAAAAAAAGACAATTATATTAACACAAAATTGTCTCACTTCAAGAAAGATTTTGTTTTTTTTAAACTATTATTTTCCTGAAAGAAAAAATGTTGCTGGGTTCAAGTGAAAAAAATAAAGCCAAGTACAGCTCAGTGCCGACACAAAGCACACTGCTGCAAAACTACGGGGCGTCTCGACAGCAACAAGACACGAAAGAAAATGACGTAACACTTCCCAACAGTTTGAACCGGCAAGAGTGGAAAGCAAGATCGTCTCAAAGGAAGATTTCGCATAAGCATCATGTTCAGCACCCAACACGGGTATCGCTCAATCGATTGATACATGACCAAACCGCAGATTTGCCACAACCAAACAAAGACGACGGCGATGCGGAACGAGTTATTGATGATGTCGAATTTGACAATAATTCTCCAGCTTATGATAATCCTATGAATGGAACTTTGGCCCGTGTTGGCATGAGTTTATTTATCTATTTTTTTTATTTTATTTATTTTTGGTGGTGTTGTTGTCGCTGTCTTTTGTCTGTATGATTTTCTTGCACCACAAAAGTGGACTTTTGAAAATGTATAATGCGTGCACCTGGCCATATTCGATACATGTATATGTCATATCATATGTACACTTTGCAAATGTGTACGTAGAGAAGGGATTGTGTTTGGAAACATTGGCTCTCACAAACGAACAGGCCGTGACAGCGATGGTGACACTTATTCATCGGGCGATTCTGCGCCTGAAAATGGTCATGTTCCACAAAACACCAGAAGAATGTACTTTGGAAGTTCCGCCACTGATATTCAAGCCGTGGCATCCTTTCGAGGATTTTTTTTTTATATTAAAAACTGCAAATGGCATATTGTACTTATTTCTGTGACAAAACATATACATATACGTGTAAACGTGTATTTTTGTTAATAATAATAATAATAATAATAATAATGATAATAAAACAGAGACAGTGAAAATAAAAGATGAGTTGCTGACAGCAGATAGTTCCAAGCAAGGCACTCTGAAGGACATTGAAGGCGATGCAACGAAAAGCAACACAAATCGGACAAACGACGAGATACATTTGAACGACAATCGGATTGAAACAGCAAATGAGGAAACGGGCGTAAGCAGAAGCGACACATTAAGTCGGATCAGTTTGAAAGGTCATTTTGGGAGCGGCTTTATGAATCGAATGCGAGACAGTATCATGACCAATGGAACTGGCCAGCCCCTTGCTCATTACAATGCAGTACCCACTGGCTCGGCAATACCTTCTTTTCTTCCCAATCGTCTGGTTTCCATGGAAATGCCACAACGCAATTTGACTAACACTACCAATGTATACTTGGAGGGAGAGTTGGCCAAGATTTACACACAACCACAGCAAATACAAAACAACGTTCCTCTGTCCGATCAAAGTTTGTCACATTTTACATACACACACGCACATACTCTCTCTCAAATCTAATATATATATAATTCCCCTTTGGAATTCAAATTTATTTTTTTTTT